>JAJIYU010001400.1:0-37308 GCA_030144865.1 Tinospora cordifolia | reverse complement strand
ACACACACACACACACACACACACACACATATATATATATATATATATATATATATATATATATATATATGAACCTTTTAAATTCGATTTGAATGAGTTGTCGAGGTTGGACTCAATGGAAGGATTTTTATTTTTCAAATTCAAATCAAATAGGAGTGAAGGGTGGCAGGGAGGCGAGAGGGTCCTGAGAAAAGTTAATGTGGGTGTGATTACCGTACTTTCCATTATTATTCAAACTTTAAATATAGAATTTGATGTGTGTTTAAATTAGATGCATAAAAGCATACTAGGACTGCTTGAATGCACATTAATTGGGTTGATTATTGGATGCTAATATAACATGATGGATGTTTAAATTTCTTATCATGATCTCATGCCTAAATATTACGAAGGATTTCTTGCTTTGATTTACATGGACAAGTTGCATGTTTAATTTTCATATCATGATGTATCAATTATGTGGAATGAGGTGTGTTGAAATATGAAACTAAAGAAGATTTAATTAAGACTAAAACCACGTATTAGGGCGATGACTAGTCTTTGGGTGTCATCATGGGTGTCCTCAGCTAGAGTAGTTGTGGGGTCAGGTGTCACTTTAGACCTCACGCCCCTGTCAGGGTCCCGAAAGGCAACCGACCCTCGAGCATTATCTCTGAATTTGCTCTCGGACCGTGAGGGGGACACTGAGGCCACAAACCTTTTGATCTTAATTATGACAATAAATAATAAAGTGTTTGAAACGCCCTAATGTAATAAAAGTGTTTGCATGTTTTGTTTTTTGATCTGAATAATGTTAGTGATGTGTTATATGATCCACTTGGCTCTAGAGCTCACCCTACTTTTCAATTTCAGGTGACAGTTAACATGGTGCGAGTTGACCATCGCTATGGGACTCTGACTATTTTGGTAAAACTTCACTGGGAGGTTATTATTTGCAAATTATATTTTGTAATTTAATTTGAAACAAGACATGTGTTCTTTCTTTGGACTAAACATTTTATATATGTGATTAAATGTTTTGGATTTGTTTCAAAAACCTTGGAACTGTTTAAATTTGAACTTGAAGCTTATTATTTTACTTGAAATTTCATAGATCCAATTTATTTATATAGAAGTTTTATTTCAAAAAAATCATATCTATTTAAATTGATTTTATCATTACTTAAGAGAAAGAGATGGAGAAAAAGAGAGTGTAGATGAATTTAGTAGCGCTCTGGCTCTGGGCGGACGACTGCTTCGTGGCTTCTCCTGTTGGATGGGCGCACATCTCTGCACGGGCCTAAGGTGTGCGCGGACTGGGAACTAGGGTGTTACAAAGCGATAATAGTTCATTTTGACTTTCTCTGGCCTTCTTCTTGGCAACCCCCTTAGTTCTTGAGTAATCTTGAACTATTCTTGAGTGCTTTGATATTTGATTGAGTGCTAGACCCTGGAAAAAAGGGGAAACTCTACCAGAATTTCAGTGATCTTCAAATTAAGGTGAAAATGATTTCTAAAACCTCCATTTTATTTGTTTATGTATGCTTGATTTCAGTTTAGTATGCCTATTTAGGGTTGAAGAAAAAGATTTAAATTCCAGATTTGCATTTATGTTATGTTAGTTGATCATGAAACCATGCCATGCTTAGATTGTGCATGTTTAGGTTTGTTTTAAAGTATGACGCATACTATGTGTTTGCTTTCATGCTTTAAATGTTTATGTGTTAAACATGCTAGCATTATTTTATTTATGATTCATGAGTATGAGATTTAATTAAAGATGTTGAGATTAAGAACCATGAACTATCACAGTGAACATAAGGGTCATTGTGGGTGTTCTTTATTTGTGATTAGTTCACATGGTTCAAGTCCAAATTACTTGGAATATGGGTGAGACCCTATGTCCAATGAATATGGCAAAAGAAATGCCTTTTCACTCCAAGGAGGTATTTTGTTAAGAATATCAAGGCCCTTGAAACCCTTTCAGTCTAATCTACAACTGTAAAGAAGATAATGTTTGAAACGCCTAACGTTTTACAAGTGCTTGAATTTGAATGTGTTGTTAGCCTAAATTAGTAATTTGGTCGTTTTAAAAATATTTACTGGGCTATGTGCTCACCCTTCCTGATTCATTTTTTAGGGATTTGAATCACATGAAGACTTTGGTATTATTAGATAGGTTCTAATTTTAGAAAGTTCTAGATTTGAATGTAGGAGCATGTAGACCAAGTTTTGAATATCTATAATGCAAAACTTTCATTGAATTTAATTTCTTTTATCAGTTTGAGTTATGTACTTTCTTCTACTAAATCAATAAAGATTTGAAAAGTTTTCTTTTATCTATTGTGTAATTGCCTTATTGAACTTTGTGCATAAATTTTGGCTTAAGTACTCTTGAATCTCAATGAGACTTGAAATAAAAGGAGTAAGAAGTCAAATTGTGTACTTGTAACGTAATACTGGCCCAGCCCACCTTGTGGTTGAGTCCAATTGAAAATCTCGAGAGTTGGGGTGTTACATCCCATACCACTCTTGCCAATCGACATAAATTTTCATTTAGAGGTTCTACGATACCCAAACAATTTCACAAGTGTCTCAATGTCCAAGGCTCCTCAAGCCCCAATACACTTGACCATCCCATACCAGCCAAGCATAGGGAAATGAGTTCGTCCGAAGCCACCGATTACTCACCAAACATTGCCCGTCAATCTTTGAGTCCAAGATTCCTCCCTATCCCCAAATTTCTATGTGTTCCATACCACATAGAAACCAGAGATAGAAGATCCTCCCGATCTTGTGTCCTGATCAATCAAGTGTTCATTTTCACACATTTTCAATCCCTAGCTCATGTCCTAAAAGCTTTTATTTATGTTTATGGTCTATTGTGCCCCCGTAGCAACACCCAATCTCTATCTACTGTCTCTAAGTTCTCAACATTCAGCTGGAAGGTTCTTTCGTCGAGTTAACTAGCAACCTAACCACCAAAAGCGACATGTGTCCATTTATTTCAACATCCACCAGTACATCTAGTAACTAAGCTCTGATACCAACTTTGTAACACCCCGACCCTCGATCCTTTTGTTTCTTGGCCCCCGTGCCCATCTGGCAGGAAAAGCCGCGAAATGGTCGTCCACTGAGGACCAGAGCGCTACGAAAAAACTATTTCTTTTGTCAAACCATTTCTTTCAATTAAGTTCTTTCAAGTAGTGACGAAATCAATTCAAATAACTAGAGATCAATTGAAATGAGAGTTCATAAGCAAAGACAATTGACAAATAAAATTTCAAAGAAAACATGGGGTTTAAAAGTTCAAGTCTAAAATAGTTAAACTTCACAAAAATAAATCCAAACAATTAAATTAAATGTAAATTGAGCAATCCAAAAAGTGAAGGGCACATGCCAGTTTAAATTAAATACAAGGGTTATAATAAAACATATAGCACTTTCCTAAGTGAGGTTTCAACAAAATAAGCAAATTTCCCGTAGTGTCAGTCAACTGGTGCAACATTGAATATCACCGAAAAAAGAAAAGTAGGATGAGCTTGAGAGCCCAATGGATCATAGAAAACATTGCTAATATTATCCAAACCAAAATACAAAACATGCAAACACTTTCATTGCATTAGAACGTTTCAAACACTTCAATGGTCATTTCGTATCAAACGAAGAATGAAAGGAATTTACCTTTGTGTGCCCCAGTGGTCTGGAACAATGTCCGGAGGTAACGCTCGCAGGCCAATTACCTTTCGGGACCTTGATGGGGGTGTGAGGTCCTAAGTGACATTCAACCCTACAGATAGTCTTGGTTGGGGACACCTTGATGACACTTGAAGGTCGATCATCGCCCTGGTATGTGGAGTTTCAATTCTTAATTATTCTTTTTCAGTTTCTCATTACATTCCAAAATCATATACGTCACCATTCATCATGAGCAACATTTCATGGATGTGTAAATCAAGTATCATGAAGTGTAAATCAAGTATGCTAGGCATCCACGTAATTAAAGCAAATAAATTATTCCTTATTAGCTAAGCATGTGACCATAATAAGTAACTAAACATTCATCATGAAATTTTAGCATTCAATTTAAGCAGTCCAAGTCATTATATTCATTCCAAGCAATCCTAGCATGCTTCTAGGTACTCCTCTAAGTAAACAAATATCATGTTTGGTATTTAAAAATCTAAATAATATTAGTAAGTAAGGTAATCACACCCACATTTTCTCTTGGTCCCCTTGGGCCTTCACATCCAAAGCCCCTGCCACACATTCAAATCAAAATTTAAAAATAAATCTCAAGGCATGGACATCTTAAGGTACTCGCGAGATATATATTTTTTGAAACGGAACCTCGTCACGTAAGCAAGCAACTATTCGTCATTCTTTTTAACGCTTTGCACATCGAACGCACTCCAAAATAAAATAAAATAAAATAAATGTGGGGGTTTCAAAAACGCGAGGTCACAATGCTAGCATTCAATTGCAAAATTTTGAAAGCAATGGTAAAAAATACGAGATTTTACACACGAAGGTCTCGAACACGATGGTCTAAATGCGAGGGCTTTGAATGCTAATGTTCGAATGATAAAATCTAGTTTTCCTCATTTATAACAAGTTTAATCACTAAACTATGAACATCGAAATGCAAGGGTATTGGAAATCGAAGTTTATACCTCATTTTGGTGTTGTTCTTCACAGATTTGAGCTTGCAAATTTGTTATGAGGGTTGTTTTTTGTAGATATTATTTTGTATGCTCCGAAACCCTCTCGAAAACCCCTCCAACGAAAATCAAAAGATCTAATTATTTTTTTTTGAAGCTTTTCTATTCAAGAAGGGTGGTAGCTAGGGCGTCATCTTAATGTGTTCGATGTCCAGAATTTCAAACCGCCTTCTGCAGTTTGCCCCTTTCTTCACTCCTCCTCTTGTAGCTTCCTCTTCTTCTTTTTCGCGTAGAAAACACAACAAACGCTACTGCTTCTTCTTCATGCAGGAAACTTAGTAGGAGCTACTACTACTTCTTCTCCTCCTATTTTGATTCGTGCCCAGAAAAATCCAGCACAGAGGTGTTAAAAAATGGTTCTAGGTTTGAGCACTAGGGCATCGTTCTTTAGCTGTTCAAAAATTAGGGCATCGTTTCACATTTCTTTCATTTCATTGGTTTCTTTTTCTTCTTCATCTCTCATTCTACGTCTTCTCTTCCTCTTCATTCCCTTCTCCTTCACCCCCTTCCCCTTCATTCTTCTTCTTCAAAACATGAACACAACAAGTTTGTTTTGGTTTGTTCTTTTTTCTCTTTCTTCTTGTTTGTTGTTTGCCCAATGTGAAGGAGCAAACAAATTTTTTTAATTTTATTTTGGAGTGGGTTTGGTGTGCAAAGAATTAAAGGGAATGAGGAATAGTTACGCACTTACGCGGGGGTTCTGTTTAAAAGAAAATACATCTTGCGAGTACCTTAACATGTCCATGCCTCGAGATTTATTTTGAGATTTTGATTCGAATGTGTAGTAAGGGCTTTAGACGTAGATAAATTGATTTTTTTATTTTTCAGATTAAAAATCAAAGGCTAGTAAGGTGCAACGCGGAGGGCCATGCGAAGCGAGAGAAAATGTGGGTGTGATTATTGTACTCTCTAGTATTATTTGGATTTTAAATACTGAACATGATGATCGATTATTTTGAATACGTATTTAGAAGCATGCTAGAATTGTTCTTGAGTGACTATTGACTAGATTGATTGATTGAATGTTAAAATGACATGATGATTTAATTACATGAATGTCAATATGTTTGATTTACATGTATCTTGAAGCATTACTTATGATGAATGATTTGAGAGGTAATGGGAAACTAAAAAAGATTAAATTAAGACTTTAAACCTCCAAGCACTAGGGCGATGATTGGCCTTTGGGTGTCATCGTGGGTGTCTCCAACCTAGACTGTTTGTGAGCTTGAGTGTCACTTAGGATCTTATGTCCTCGTCAGGGTCCCAAAAGGTAACAGGCCATCGGCCATTACCTTCGGACGTTGTCCTAGACCACTGGGGGACACCAAGGGAAATCCCTTTCGGTTTTCGTTTGCAACAGAATGACCAATGAAGTATTTGAAACACCCTAATGCATGAAAGTGTTTGCATGTTTTGTATTTTTTGTCAAAATAATTTTAGCGATGTTCGGTATGATTCACTAGGCTCTCGAGCTCATCCTACTTTTTTTTATTTTAGGCAACATTAGAGATAGCACGAGCTAACCAGCACCAGGCGACTCTGATAGTAGTTGGATCCCCACAAAGGAGGTTGTTTTGTTACTAGTTTTTATCATTTTCTATTTGACTTAAATTGGGCATGTGCCCTTTCTCCTTTTCGTGTTGGTCTGAAACTATTTTAATTTTTTGGATTTATTTTTGTGAACTTCAACTGTTTTTGACTTGAGCTTTTAAATCCCATGTTTTTCTTTGAAATTTTATTTATCAATTTCTTTTACCAATGAACTTTTATTTCAAAAGATCTCTAGTTGTTTGAATTAATTTTGTCATTACTTGAAAGAACTAGGTTGCCAATATATGTATACATACACACACATATATATATATATATATATACATACACACACACACACACACACATATATATATATAAGGTGATTTGACAACTATTGTGTGCTCCATTGAAGAAATAGAAACAACCCAAAGTTACCAATTTTCACTCCTCCAAACCCTATATAAACCCCCTAGTCCTCTCATTTTTTCTTGTCTCAAAAATAAGAGCATACTAGTCCCTCTTGATTTTGTCCAACACTCTTCTTGGCAATCTCCTCAGTTCTTGAGTAATCTTGAACTGTTCTTAAGTGTTACTGAGTATTTAAAAGTCTTGAGTAACGAAATGCCAGATTTCAGAGGACTATAACTGTTTTACAAACTAAGGTGGAAGTAACTTCTCAAACCCCTATTCCAATTGTCTAGTTTAATACCACGTTCATGTATGTTTAATTTCAATTTATTTGCATATTTATGTTTGAATAACGTGGTTTAAAAATTAAGATTTGCATGTATGTCATGTTAGTTAATTATGAAACCATGTCATGTTTAGGTTATGCATGTTTAGGCTATGCATGTTTAGGCTTAAAGCATGATGCATACTTAGTGTTTGCTTTCATGTTTTGAATGATTATGTGCTAAACATGTTGAAATGATTTTTATTTATTTTTCATGAGTATAATTTATTTATGATTCATGATATGAGATTTAATGAAACTTGGCATGAGAAATGTCATTTCATTGAATGGAGGTATTTCGATAAAGAACATTAAGGATTTTGAAACTCTTTCAATCAAATTTACAACTATAAACAAAATATTGTTTGAAATGACTAATGATTTACAAGTGTTTGAATTAAAATATTTTATTAATTCTAAATTAGTAATTTAGCAATTTGAAAAAGATCCACTAGGCTATGTGCTCACCCTTTCCCTCATATTTTTTAAGAAATTAACTTGCATGAAGACCATTAATATTAGCTAAGTTTTTTTTATTTAGAAAGTTTCTAATTTCTATGTAAGGGCATGTTGCCCAAGTTTTGAATTCTTTGCTACAATAGTTTTTCTTCAAGATTGAGTTTTGTACTCAACTTTATTCAATTAATAAAGTTTATGAATTTCTTTTATCTCTTATATTATTGACTTATTAAATTCCTAAATGTGAATTATGTACTCTTAAATACTATTAAGGCATGAAATAATTGAAATAGAAAGTCGATTGTATACTTATAAAGTAACACTAGCCTGACCCGCCTTGTACTAAAATCCAAATTGAAAGTCTTGAGCGTTGGATTGTTATAATGCGCAAAACAGTTGTAAACCTCTAAAATCTCGCAGAACTCTGCTATTCAAAGACTTTGACACACTCAAGAACACTCAAGAATAGTTCAAGATTACTCAAGAACCAAGGGGATTGCCAAGAAGAAGGCTAAAAAAAATCAAGAGGGACTAGAATGTTCTTGCTTTAGGACAATAAGGAATGCTTCTTTTCGTATGACTCTTTTAGCCTACCTTGTGGAGGTATCTCAAGTGTCTACGATAGATCCGATCAGTCTTGTGATGAAGAGAAGTCTTTTTCGATCTTCTAGTAAGAAAGGTATCGTTATGACCAGGTCTCAGGGCTCCCATTACTTGGGAGATTCTCTCTTCATCTGTGGGTTCATTTCATTCATTATTTACTCAAAAGTGGAAGGGGGATTAATGAGGTTTTTAAAAACAACTTCACAGAATTCATGATTCGCCATTCCATTTGTGTTTTCAGCAAGTAGGTGATGCAAATCCATTGGGAGCATTAAGGGAGTTTATATAGGATTTCAATGAGCACCAGAGGACAGTTTGGGCATGCTCACACTAGGGAATCTTTCCATTTCTCCATGGGAACATTTTGGAATGTATAGATTGGGTGTGCACATAGTTTGGAATGTGGGCTGATTTGGTTTCCAATTCCTAGTGTGAACACAAGACATGTACTTTATTTATTTTTTATTTATATGTGAATGCAAAACGAATTTAGAATACTTACTAAGCTTTCTTTGGACATTAATCTAGGTGTGATATTGTGAGCAAGGCAACTTTCCAATATGTTTTGGTAATTGATTCCTTTTCTTGTGTGCACCAAATCAACAAGATTTGACAACCTTCTATTTTAAATTAGAAACTTCTAATCTTATTCCTCGGTATTTAGAAACATTTTTCAGCAACTTTTATTCTTGAATTAGATACTTCTAATCTTGTTCCTTGGGTATTTAGAAACATTTTTCAGCATCTTATATTCATGAATTAAAAACTTCTAATCTTGTTCTTATGGTGTATAGAAACATTTTTCAGCAACTTCTACTCTTGAATTAGAAACTTGTAATCTTGTTCCTTGGGTATTTACAAACATTTTTCAGCAACTTCTTTTCTTGAATTAGAAGCTTGTTTGCCAATCTTGTTTTTAAGGTGTTTAGAAACATTTTTGGGTCCACATGAATTTAAAATAAATTCATATCTCTCATTTGCCAAGATTTTGGGCCCTTAGCACATATTTTTAGGTTCACATAAATTTAATAAAAATTCATAACTTTTAATTAGCTAAGTTTTTTTTTCCATTTGCTTTCCTCATTTAGATTCTTTTAATGCATATGAACTAAATGAACTCTCAATTGAGCAAATGAAATCAATTTTGGATGCCTAGGTCATTTGAGGTGTTCATTTCATTTCATTTCTTTTCTTTTCTTTTCCTTTTCTTGAATTTTACTCCCCTAAGAGGTTTTTGAGAAAATTTAAAGTTGCCAATTGATTCTAAAAATGAATTGGGACTTCATTTATTATTTCATTTCATTAAGTACAAAATTTAAGGGTATTACATTGTGAGTTACCCAAACTGTCCCATAAGTTCTCTTGAAACTCTATATAAACCCCCTAATGCTCTCATTCCCCCTCATCCCAAAGCAAGAGCATACTTGTAACCACCTGACCTCCGGTCCGTTCGCTTTTGGGGCATCATGCGGAGATGCATGCCTATCTGACAGGAGGAGCCACAGGGCGTGCGAACTGGGGGCCAGGGTGTTACAAAGCTGGTATTAGAGCTAAGGTTGTGGCTTATTGAAAAAAAAAAGATTATTCCTCTGATACCAAAGCTGGTATCAGAGTGTGTTATTAGGTGTATTGGACGAATGTTTAAATAAATAGGTAGATATCACTTTAGGTGGTTAGGTGGCTAGTTAACTCAGCGAATGAAATCTTTAAGCCGAATAATGAGACCTTAGAGACTTTAAACAAAGACTAGGTGTTGCCACGAAGGCACAGTGGATCCTCAACCTAAATAAAAGCTTATAGCACATAAGCTAGAGACTGAAAACGTGTAAAAATGAACACTTGATTAGTCAGGACACGAGATTGAGAGGATTCTGTATCTCTGGTTTTTATGTGGTATGCGATGTATAGGAATTCAGGGGTATGGAGGAATCCTAGACTCAGAGATTAACAGACCATGTTTTGTGAATGATCGGTATCTTTGGAGGATCTTGTACGCACTGTGTTTGACTGGTATGGGATAGTCAAACATAGTAGGGCTTGCGAAGCCTTAAAAATTGAGACATTTGCGAAACTGTGTGGGTGTGGTGAAATCTTTGAGTGGAAGCCTGTGCTGATGGGCGAGGTGGTATGGAACGCACGGACCTAAGGACACAGATGGAAGCTTGGAACTTCACTATGATAGTGTGTATTGCTTGCTTGATTGATTGAGTAATTCTGTAATACCCCAAAATTTTTGTCAAAAAATTTAAAATAAATAAAATAAGTCAAATAAATTAATTTCAAAGATTTTAAGAAATTTTGGGTGCAAATGGTGGGTTGGCACATGAAAAATAAAATAAATTAGAGTTATAGTGAAAATTAAACAAATAAAACCTTAATTTGAAAATTAAATAGAAAATTAAAGTTTAGTAAAATAAATAAATAAAAATAAAGTATAAATACACATATAGGTTAATATGAGTATGAATAAAGTGTATATTAGCACAAAAAATGTGAATACTACATATTTTGGGGATATGTACATAAAAAAATGCATATATGGTCACTTTTACTCTACGACGAAGACTAGATAGATATAGACTGAGTTCATATGGTTGGCTCAGAAGACCATGATAGTGGTCGAATATGAGCAAAAATTTACTAAACTATCTAGATTCATCCTAGAGCTAATTAGAAACGAGTATTCTAAGACTGACAAATTTACTGAGACCTCGAGTATGAGCATGCATTAAGAAACAAAAACAAGAGGTCATAGCCAGGTCAGGCCATAGGAGCCCCGCAAAGGAAGAAGAGTACATAGGATGGGTACAGAGAACCTCAGTCTTAGAGCCAGACATAGATTTATGATAGGCAACAAACCAAGCAGACTTGACCAGGCAATGTGACTGATGATCAGAGAGAGAGGGCTAAGAGGCAAGGGTTATGTTGTTTGTGCAATCAAAGAGGACATCTAGCTAGACACTATCATACCAAAGCACTGGCTCCAGCTCCTCAGCATTTACAGTAGATACGTTGCCAAAATAGTCATCCACAACAACCACAGTCCTAGAAACAGCAGAGAAATCAAGCCCGACTGTATGTCGTAGACGCATAGATTAATCCCATTCCAGCAGTGGAAGGTACATTTCTTTTGTTTGGCATCACTGTGCAAGTTTTGTTGGACTCGTGTGCCACTAGATCTTTTATTTAGGAGAACCTAGTGGATAGATTATAATTGATAACAAGTCTGTTGTCAATAGCATTAGACGTAGCCACACCCATTGAGACTACTATGGGTTCGAGGAGATACTGTGGATGTGATCTTAGGTTTGGAGACAAGTTAATTTCATTTGATCTCTATGCACTCCATTTTCATGAATATGACATGATATTGGGTATGGACCGATTGACCAATATCAAGCACAGATCGATTGTCAGAGATGAAGGGTGACGGTAAAGTTACCATCTGGTGAAGTCTTGAAGATAAATGGGGACGTGCAGAGATTGCCAAGGAGTCCTTTAGCCATGATATACTCTATAAAACAGAAAGAGTTGTTAGAAGAGGATGCCAGAAAGTCTAGGGAAATACAAGAGATACTTGTAGTATGGGAATATGTGGATGTGTTCCCAGATGATCTACCTGGACTCCTACCACATAGACAGTTGGAGTTCAAGATCGAGTTACATCCAGGGACTGATCCCATAACCATTCCACCCTACAGAATGGCACCGATAGAACTAATTGAGCTGAAGACACAATTAAATGAGCTTCGTGAGGAGGGATTTATCAGACCTAACAAGTCACCATGGGGAGCTCCAATATTATTTGCGAAGAAGAAGGATGGATCCTGAGATTGTGTGTGGACTACCGGAGTCTTAACCAAGCAATGATAAATAACAAATACCTGTTGCCTAGAATAGAGGACCTATTTGATCAGTTGAGGGGAGCCACTCATTTCTCCAAGATTGATCTAAGTTCAGGGTATAATCAGCTAAGGATCAGAGATTCTTACGTATACAAGACAACCTTTAGAACATGATACTGGCATTTCAAGTTCACTATGATGTCATTTGGTTTGACCAACGCGCCGACTACATTTATGGATCTGATTAACAAAGTTTTCACACAGTACCTAGATGGATTTGTTGTGGTGTTTAAGGATGACATCCTGATCTACTCTAGATGAGAGGCTGAACGCATAAAACATTCGCATATCATCTTGGAGGTATGAGAAGAAATGAACTATATGCCAAGCTTAGCAAGTGTGAGTTTTGGATGAAAAGAGTTAAGTTCATTGGCCACGTGGTTTCGGCAGAAGGGATATCAATAGACCTTGAGAAAGTAGAGGTGGTGTCAAACTAGAAGCAGCCTACGACTGTCACAAAAAATAGAAGCTTCTTAGGTTTAATTGGATACTACTGCCGGTTCATCTAAGATTTCTCAAAATTACCTGGACCAATTACTAAGTTAACCAGAAAGGGAGAGCAATGCATTTGGAATGATAAATGTGAACATGCATTCCAATAACTCAAGAAAAGGTTAACTTTAGCATCCGTTCTAGTAAGCTTACTTATGATGTGAGGTACAATCTATACACTGATGCTTCGTTGATTGGATTAGGTGCGGTGTTGATGCAAGAGGGAAAGGTAATAGCTTATGCTTCAAGGCAATTGAAGATCCCATGAACAAAACTACCCTACCCATGATCTAGAATTGGTAGCGATTGTGTTTGCACTGATGATTTGGAGACATTACGTCCATGGGGAGAATTTTGATTTATTTTCTAATCATAAGAGCCTGTAATACGTTTATACCCAGAAAGAATTAAACTTGAGGCAGCAAAGGTGGGTACTGTTTAAAGGACTATGATTTTCAGCTGCACTACCATCCAGATAAGGCCAATGTGGTGGCCAATGCGCTCGGCAAAATAATTAGTAAGAAGAATGAGGAAAGATGGTATATGTACCAGTTGATCAGTTTGTATATCTTGGGTATTGCATTAGATGAAAAACGAGTGTTGTATGTTATGACTTGCCAACCAGATCTCTTACACCAAATCAGATATGAACACAAAAGTGACAAGTGGATTGTTGATCTCACTGAGGGGGTCAAGTAAGGCAAGCATATAGATTTCAAAATTGATGTAGTGGGTATACTTAAGATTGGGAATA
Source organism: Tinospora cordifolia (assembly GCA_030144865.1). Classification (NCBI taxonomy): domain Eukaryota; kingdom Viridiplantae; phylum Streptophyta; class Magnoliopsida; order Ranunculales; family Menispermaceae; genus Tinospora; species Tinospora cordifolia. The sequence goes on along the minus strand of JAJIYU010001400.1, from coordinate 24,126 downwards.
TAATTTGCATGCCAGGAAGTGGGTAGAGCAAGAGAACCATCCTGGATGAGGCTCATCAAACTAATTACACCATGCATCCAGGAGTTGATAAAATGTATCAGAATCTGCAGAAGACATATTGGTGGAGAAGCATGACAAGGGACATAGCCTAGTATGTCTTTAGATGTTTGACATGTCAGCAAGTGAAGGCAGAACACAAAAAACCTTCAGGGATGTTGCAACCTCTTCTATACCAGAATGGAAGTGGGATAATATTGCAATGGATTTTGTTAGCGACCTGCCAAGGAATTAGAAAGGGGAAGACACCGTATGGGTAATTGTCGATTAGCTGATGAAGGTAACTCATTTCCTATCTATTCGATCTACAGATGCAGTTCAAAAACTTGGAGAACTATATGTCAAGGAAATTGTGAGACTGCACAGTGTTCCCAAGACTATCATGTCAGATAGAGATGCTAGGTTCATGTCCCAATTTTGACAAAGCTTAAAAAAAGAGCTAGGAAGTAGACTCACCATGAGCACTGTGTTCCATCCTCAAACTTATGAGCAATCTGAGAGGGTCATTCATATATTAAAAGATATGCTAAGAGCTTGTGTCTTTGATTTCGAAGGCAACTACAGCAAGTGCCTACATTTGGTAGAGTACGCTTACAATAACAATTATTAGGCGAGTATACGGATGGCTCCATATGAAGCACTCTATGACAGACCTTTAGATCATCGTCTTGTTGGGCAAATTTTGAGGATCAAGTTTTCACAAGACCAAAATTAGTAGAAGAAATGAATACTTAGGTAAAGAAGATTCAGAAGAGGATAGTGACAGCTCAAAGTAGACAGAAAAACTGTGCAGACAAAAGAAGAAGGCCTTTATAATTTCAACTGGGTAACAGAGTTTTCCTAAGGATCAGTTCACAAAAGGGGATTAGATGGTTTGGAATCAAGGGGAAGTTGGCGCCAAGATTTATTGGTCCATTCGAGATACTCAAGTGGGTCAATGAGTGCACCTAGAAGCTGGACTTGCCAAGTCCTATTCCTCGATCCATAATGTATTTCATGTGTTGATGCTACAAAAGTACGAGCCAAATCCATCCCAGGTCATACAATGGGAAGAGATCGTACTTCAAGACAATGCGACTTACGAAAAACTAGCAGTCAGAATACTAGACCATAAGGTGTAGAGTCTCAAGACCAAGGAAATTCCTTTAGTCCAAGTGTTGTAGAGACATCATGATTTGGAAGACGCAACGTGGGAGTTGGAGAGCGAAATGCGAACGAAGTATCCAAATCTCTTCATCAGGAACACCTGACAAGATAACATCATGCAGGTGCCTATTCTTTTAAATTTCGAGGACAAAATTTTTGTAAGGGGGGTAGGTTGTAATACTCTAAAAAATTTATAACCTATACATGTCACTTTGGAGACTTAAAAATATAAAATAAGTAACTAAATAAATAATAACAAAATTGTTTAAAGAAAGTAAAGGAGATAATAATAATAATAATAATAATAATAACGATAATAAAAAAAAAAAATATATATATATATATATATATACTTTTGTATGTATGTATGTATGTTTATATAATGGAAGCCCAATAATAACAAAAAAAAATGTGCGAAATGTCAAATGCACAATTTCGATGAAAAAAATAAAAATAAAAATAATGAATTCTTGTTATTATTATTTTTTTCCTTTCTTTCTCTATTTACTCAAGCCTTGCAAAAAAAAAAAAAAAGACAACAACAAACAAAATTGCATGGTTTGTGTTTTTGTGTGTTGAATATCAAAAACGAAAAAAAAAGAAAATGCAACTTTCTCTGCGTTTTGGGCGTGAAGAACAGCGAAAGGAGAAGTTGGTGTGTGAAGATCGAAAGGAATAGGAAACGAAGGAAAAGAAGAACCAGCAATCCATGTGCAAAGAAGAACGAAGAAGAAGCAGCCTTGCTGTTACACCTTCATCGCCAGTGAACAGAGGAAGAGAAGACGAGATTCTTGCGTGAAGACGAAGCAAATGCAGTGTGAAATCAGATCTATGAGCTGCAGCTGTTGGTGCGCAACGAAGAAGAGCGTGGATTTGTGATTTGAACGTAGATCTGATGCATTCCTTGGGTGAAAGAAGCAACTGTTCTACCACATTTTCTACTTGAAACAAAGAATAAGAATGAGTTGCTGGTGCGTGTTCTCGTGCGAAGAATAGATCGAAGAAGCAGCTTGCTGCTGTTGGTCCATTCGTGCGAGGAGGAAGAAGAAAGACTAGCGTTGGTGCGTCTTGCACGAAATGAAACTGCTGTTGCGTCTCGCACAAAGAAGAAGTAGTAGTTGCTACACTGTTCGCGCAAGGAAGAAGAGGAAAAAAAATTTGCAGTTATTGGTGCATAGAAGACGGACGAACGAAGAAGCAACGAATGTCTCTACTACTGGTGCGTCCGTGCCCAGAAGAAGAAGGAGAAAACCAGCCTTGCTACTGGTGCGTCCTTGCGCAATGAAGAAGAGGCAGCTTGTGGCTGTGTAGTCTGCACGAAGAAGAAGCAATGTTGCTGTGTGTGCTGGTGCGTGTCTCGTGCGAAGGAGAAGAACACAACTGTGTTGCGTGTTTGTTTGACCGTGCGTGGAAGAAGAAGAGGAAACTATTTTTCTGAAATTGTTGTGTGAAACAAAGAAGACGTAGTAGCATTACCTGCTGTTCAAGCAAAGAAGAAGGAAGGAAGAACAACAATTGAGGATTTGAGTTTTTAGTCTCCGATTTGCAAAGAACAATGCCCTAGATTTGATTTTTCTTGCATAGCAAACTCCAATCTTGTTTATCTGATTTTCATTGGGGCTTTGGAGATGATTGGGCACTCGCAACCAGATCCGTGAGCTCAGATCTGTGAGGACATAGCTGTGCGAATGAGGGTGCATTGAGGGTTTCATCGCATGAAACGAACTCGAACAAGGTGAACTATTTTTTCCTATTTATTAAAAGCATATTTTAGCACCTTTAATTGTTCAAAATCTGACATGTGGATGGTTATGCTTTGACCAAAAGAACTTCGAGGCATTGAGGTCTCGTTGACGAAGAACGAAGGGCGAAATGTGAAGCGGAGAGGTAAAATATTCAATTCCATTACCCTTGCGTTTCAATGCTCACAGTTAGTGAATTTAATCTTGTAGTGAGTGAGAAAAATGATAGTAGCATTAGAACCCTCGCAATTTTGAACTCTTGCGTCTTGAAAACCTTCGCATTATTTTTATTTTATTTTGGGGTTTGTTCAATGTGCAAAATACTAGAGGGAACGATGTGATGCTTCGTGCATACGCAAGGGGTTTCATTTCAAAAACATATATCTTGTGAGTACTTTTAAGATGTTCATGCCCCAAGATTTATTTTTGTTAAATTTGAGTTGAATATAAACCCTTATTTTTTATGCTCAAGACTTATGTTTCATACTTTTTTTATATAATGCTAGTGAGAGTTATTTTGTGAAAAATTTAATGTTTTGGATGCATTAGAGGCGAAACAAAATATTGTTGGGCACGTCAAATATGTTTCAAATATATATATATATATATTAACCTCACGACTACTTTGAAAATAAAATAAAATAAAATAAAAATATCAAAGCCTGAGAAACTATTTTAAATTCGATTTGAATGAGTTGTAGAGGTTGGACTCAATAGAAGGATTTTTATTTTTCAAATTAAAATCATAGAGGGGCGAAGGGTCACAGGGAGGCGAGAGGGTCCCGGGGAGGCGAGAGGGTCCCGAGAAAAATTAGTGTGGGTGTGATTACCATACTTTCCATTATTATTCAAGATTTAAATATAGAATATGATGTGTGTTTAAATTAGATGCATAGAAGCATACTAGAACCGCTTGAATGAACATTGATTAGGTTGATTATTTGAATGCTAAAATAACATGATGGATGTATGAATTTATTATTGTGATTGCATGCCTAAATAATATGAAGGAATTCTTCCTTTGATTTACATGGATGATTTGCATGTTTAATTTTCATATCTTGATGTATCAGTTGTGTGGAATGAGGAGTGTTGAAATATGAAACTAAAGAAGATTAAATTAATACTAAAACCACGTACTAGGGCGATGACTGACCTTTGGGTGCCACCGTGGGTGTCCTCAGCTAGAGTGGCTGCGGGGCTGGATGTTACCTCAGATCTCAAATCCCTGTTAGGGTCTCAAAAGGTAACCGACCCTCAAGCGTTACCTCCAGATTTGCTCTCGGACGATGAGGTGGACACTGAGGCCACAAACCTTTTGGCCTTAATTACGACGAAAAATAATAAAGTGTTTGAAATGCCCTAATGTAATGAAAGTTTTTGCATGTTTTATATTGTGGTCTGAATAATGTTAGTGATGTGTTATATGATCCACTAGGCTCTCGAGCTCACCCCACTTTTCTATTTCAAGTGACAGTTGACATGATGTGAGTTGGCCATCGTTAGGAGACTCTGACTATTTTGGTGAAACCTCGTTGAGAGGTTATTATTTGCATATTATATTTTGTAATTTAATTTGAAACAAGGCATGTGCCCTTTCTTTGGACTAAACATTTTATATATGTGATTAAATGTTTTGAATTTATTTCAAAGACTTTGAATTATTTAAATTTAAACTCGAAGCTTATTATTTTACTTGAAATTTCATTGATCCAATTTATTTATATAAAAGTTTTATTTAAAAAATTCATGTCTATTTAAATTGATTTTTCATTACTTGAAAGAAAAATATGGACAAAAAGAGAGTGCAGGTGAATTAAGTAGCGCTCTGGCTCTCGGTTGATGACCGCTTCACAGCTTCTCTTGCTGGATCGACACACATCTCTGCGTCGGGCCCACGGGGCGCGAAAACTGGGCACAGGGGTGTTTCAAAGCAATAATAGTCCCTCTTGACTTTCTCTAGCCTTCTTTTTAGCTACCTCCTTAGTTCTTGAGTAATCTTGAACTATTCTTGAGTGCTTTGATATTTGATTGAGTGCTTTTGAGTATTCTTTGAGTGCTAGACGTTGGAAAGAAGGGGAAACTCTGCCAGAATTTCAATGATCTTCAAATTAAGGTAGAAGTGATTTCTAAAACCTCCATTTTACTTGCTTAACTTAATACAATGTTCATGTATGCTTGATTTCAGTTTAGTATGCCTATTTAGGTTTGAAGAACATGATTTAAATTTCAGATTTGCATGTATGTTATGTTAGTTGATCATGAAACCATGCCATTCTTAGATTTTGCATGTTTAGGTTTATTTTAAAGTATGATGCATGCTATGTGTTTGCTTTCATGATTTAAATATTTATGTGTTAAATATGCTAAAATTATTTTATTTATAATTCATGAGTATGAGATTTAATGAAAGATGTTGAGATTAAGAACCATGTACTATAACAATGAACATAAGGATCACTATGGGTGTTCTTTACTTGTGATTAGTTCACATGGTTCAAGTCCAAAATACTTGGAATATGGGTGATATCCTATGTCCAATGAATATGGCAATAGAAATTCCTTTTCACTCCAAGGAGGTATTTTGTTAAGCATATCAAGGCCCTTGAAACCCTTTCAGTCTAATCTACAACTATAAAAAAGATAATGTTTGAAACGCCTAATGTTTTACAAGTGCTTGAATTTGAATGTGTTGTTAGCCTAAATAGTAATTTGGTTGTTTTAAAAAGATTCACTAGGCTATGTGCTCACCCTTCCTCTTTTATTTTTCAGGGATTTGAATCATATGAAGACTTTGACATTAGATAGGTTCCAACTTTAGAAAGTTTCTAGATTTGAATGTAAGAGCATGTAGCCCAAGTTTTGAATATGTATAATGTAAGACTTACATTGAATTTAATTACTTTTATCAGTTTGAGTTATGTACTCTCTTTTATTAAATCAATAAAGATTTGAATAGTTTTCTTTTTTGTGTTGTGTAATTGCCTTATTGACCTTTGTATGTAAATTTTGGGTTAAGTACTCTTGAATCTCAATATGGCTTGAAGTAAAAGGAATAAGAAGTGAAGTTGTGTACTTGTAAAGTAATACTGGCCCAGCCCGCCTTGTGGTTAAGTCCAATTGAAAGTCTCGGGGGTTGGAGTGTTACGTCCCATACCACTCTTGCCAATCGACATAAATTTTCACTTAGAAGTCTTACTATACCAACACAATTTTGCAAGTGTCTCGACGTCCAAGGCTTCCTAAGCCCCACTACACTTGATCATCCCATAGTAGCCAAGCATAGGGAAATGAGTTTATTCGAAGCCACCAATCACTCACCAAACATGGCCCATCAATCTCCAAGTCCAGGATTCCTCCATATCCCTGAATTCTTATTTGTTCCATACAACATAGAAACTAGAGATACAAGATCCTCCCGATCTTGTGTCCTGATCAATCAAGTGTTCATTTTCACACATTTTCAATCTCTAGCTCATGTCCTAAAAGCTTTTATTTATGTCATGGTCCACTTTGCCCCCGTGACAACACCTAGTGTCTATCTACTATCTCTAAGTTTTCAACATTCGGCTGGAAGGTTCTTTAATCGAGTTAACTAGCAACCTAACCACCTAAAGCGACATGTATCTATTTATTTCAACATCCAACCAATACATCTAATAAATAAGCTCTAATACCAACTTTGTAACACCCTGTGTAACACCCCAACCCCCGTATCTTTAAGCATTGAACATGACCACCATTCTCTTAACAGTGGACTAAACCGAACGGTGGGCCGGGCTGATGTTACATTTACAAGTACACAACTTGCATCACTTTCTATTTCAATTATTTCATGCCTTGATTGTATTTAACAGTGCATAACTTAAATTTAAAAATTTAATAAGGCAATAATACTAGAAAAACTGAAATTCATAAACTCAATTAATTAAATAAATGAGTACATAATTTGAACTTGAAGAAAACTATTACAGTAGAAGATCCAAAACTTGGGCAACATGCCCTTACATAGAAATTAAAAACTTAAAAAAAAAAATAAAAAGAACCTAACTAATATTCATGGTCTTCATGTAAATCGATTACCTAAAAAAAGAAGGACTGGTGAGCATAAGCCCAGTGGATCTTTCTAAACATTTAAATCATTATTTCAATTCAAACAAACCAAGCAAATAAAAAACTTTTGTACATTAGGTGATTCAAACAAATTCATTGTTTATGGTTGACATTCGAACCGAAAGAGTTTATTCTTTGTGTTCCACATTGTTGGGAGAGAAAATTACTCTTGGGAACTCAAACCCAATATCTATGAAGTGGAATCACTCTTGGAAACCCAGTTTAAAATCATCAATGGTAAATCGGCAAGCTAGGTCGAGGGTGGAACACACACGATGACACTATGCAATCCATCATGGCGCCGGTATGTGGATTTAATCATTATTTAATCTTTTCTTAGTGATAAAACACACAATATCGAATTAAACCATCGATGTAACATGCACTCAACATGAAACATCAAATATTTATTCATGGTACAGTTCAAGCATATCATGCATCATTATTCTTGATTTCCAAACATGCATAACATGTATATTCATGGCACATCAAATAAATAAATCATGCATATTTAAAACATATATTCAATCATTCAACTTCAAAATATTATCACACATGCAAGGCTTATTCAAATTAAAATAAAGAAGTAAAAGTTAAAAATCACTTCCACCTTAAATAAGTTTCTTCTGCACACCTCTGAAATCTGGCAAAGTTTCGTTACTCCAAAACTTCAAAACACTCAAGAACTCTCAAGAACACTCAATAACACTTAAGAACAATTCAAGATTACTCAAGAACTAAGAGGATTGCCAAGAAGAGGGCTAGAGAGAGTCAAGAGGGACTAGTATGCTCTTGATTTGGGATGAACACAATGTGAGCATTAGGGGTCCTTTATATAAGGTTCAAAATAGTGTAGAATGGTAAGTTTTTGGTGTTTTCCTTGTAGAAAATTTGTCAATTATTCAAAATTTCACGCCCCCCAAGCATAGGAAAATAGCAAGTTATTTGAATAATTTCTTTAGAATTTAGAAACATTTTTTTCAAATTTTTTGGAATTTTTCGTTAATTTTCGGTTATTAATCTCGGTTTAATCAGAGAATATATCCAGGCCATTGATGATTCTCAATCGCATCAACGATTTGCGATCATAAGAAATCGTCTCGGCTTCAGACCGTTGGATTTCCTCGATCGCAGCACAAGATTAGGGCGCCTCAGATCTCGTCCTTCAGATGCGCCACAATTGCAGCACGACCATTTGTGATCAATGAAACTAGCGTGGACCGTTGATCAACCTCGAGCACAACACAAAATCGTGATCGATCAAACACGCCCCAAATTTGAGCCATCCGATCGTCCTCGAGCACAACACCGTTTGCGATCAGCCACTGCGGCTTTGATCTTTGCCGTTGGATGAACCTCGAGCGTAGCATAAATGATCATCAGAAGGCGAACACCAATCTAGGCCGCACGATTAACCTCGAGCGCAGTGTTGTTCCCGATCAATGAAACGAATCCGAACCATTTGATCAAGCGGATTGATTATGGGCCATTGGATTTTAGTGATTCGATGCTCTTGAGCGCTGTTTTGGGCTTTGATTTCATTCGTTGGATCGGAAATATCGATTTTGGACCGTTGGATGCAGTTTCTAATTACCAAATTTTCTTTTTAAGGTTGCTATTATCCAAAAATTATCAATTACACACTTTTTAATTGATGTAAACATGATTTTTAGACATGCCTTTCCATTTTATTAATTTTCTAATATATCCTCATTTTTATTTCTTTAATATTGTATTTATTAGAGATATTTCTATTTCTTTAATATTTTTAATGTCAATAATTAAATAATCTACATTTTTCATTTCTTTATATATTTTTATTTATTTCATATTTTATTTCAGATAATTATTTATGTAATTATAAATTGATACTTATATAATGTTTTATTTATTTTAAATAAATACACGTATACTACATTTTTATTCAATTATGTAAATTTCTCTATATATATATTCCTATAATATGTAGTATTAACATTCATTATACTAACACACATATTATTCATACACACATTAACCTATATATATACTTTATTTCTCCTTTTTTTTTCTTAAGCAACTCTTTAAATTTCATAAATAATTCTACTAAATTGAAATTTTCATTTAATTACCAAATTAAGGTCTTATTTGCCTATTTTATATTATATCTCTAATATATATTATTTTTCATTTGCCAACCCATAATCTGCACCCAAAGATGTCTTAAAATCTCCAAATTATTTCACTTGACTTATTTAATTTCTTTAAACTTATTTATCTTTAATTATTTGACAAAATTTTGGGTTATTACATCCTGGCCCTCAGTCATTTCGTCTCTTGGTCCACGTGCCCATCCGCTAAGAAAATTCACAAAAATGGTCGTCTGGCGAGGACCACAGCGCTATGAAAAACTATTTCTTCCGTCAAACCATTTCTTTCAGTTATGTTCTTTAAAGTAATGACGAAATCAATTATAACTAGAAATCCTTTGAAATGAGGGTTCATAGGTAAAAGAAATTGATAAATAAAATTTCAATGAAAAACATGGGGTTTAAAAGCTCAAGTCTAAAACAGTTGAAGTTCACAGAAATAAATCCAAACAATTAAATTGCATGTAAATTGAGCAATCCAAAAAGTGAAGGGCACATGCGCAGTTTAAATTAAATACAAGGGTTATAATAAAACACATAACAATCTTGCCAGTGAGGTTTCAACAAAATAACCAAGTCTCATGCGGTGTCAGTCGACTCGTGCAACATCAAATATTACCTGAAAAAGAAAAGTGGGGTAAGTTGAGAGCCCAAATGATCATACAGAACATCACTAACATTATTCAAACCAAAATACAAAACATGTAAACACTTTCATTGCATTAGAACGTTTCAAATACTTCAATGGTCATTTCATAGCAAACAAAGAAGGAAAGGAATTTACCTTGGTGTCCCGTAGTGGTCTGGGACAACATCCGGAGGTAATACTCGCAGGCCAGTTACCTTTCGGGACCTTGACGGGGGTGTGAGGTCCTAAGTGACATTCAACCTTGCAGATAGTCAAGGTTGGGGACACCCGTGATGACACCCAAAGGCCGATCATCGCCCTAGTATGTGGAGTTTTAATTCTTAATTATTCTTTTTTAGTTTCTATTACATTCCAAAATCATATACATCACCATTCATCACGAGCAACGCTTCATGGAAGTGTAAATCAAGTATGCTAGGCATCCATGTAATTAAAGCAAATAAATTATTCCTTATTACCTAAGCATGTGACCGTAACAAGTAACTAAACATTCATCATGAAATTTTAGCATTCAATTTAAGCAGTCCAATCATTATATTTATTCCAAGCAATCCTAGCATGCTTCTAGGCACTCCTATAAGTATAGAAATATTATGTTTTATATTGAAAAATCTAAATAATATTAGCAAGTAAGGTAATCACACCCACATTTTCTCTCGGTCCCCTTGGGCTTTCGTGTTGCACCTTACTAGCCTTTGATTTTTAATCAAAAAAATGAAAAATTAATTTATTTGAGTCAAAAGCCCTTGCTACACATTCAAATCAAAATTTAAAAATAAATCTCGAGGCGTGGACATCTTAAGGTACTCGCGAGATATATATTTTTTGAAATGGAACCCCCTTCGCGTGAGCAAGCAACTATTCGTCATTCCCTTTAATGCTTTGCACATCAAACCCACTCCAAAATAAAAGAAAATAAAATTAATGTGGGGCTTTCAAAAATGAGAGGTCACAGTGCTAGCATTCAATTGCAAAATTTTGAAATACGTGGTTCCAAAAATATGAGATCTTAAAAGCTATGGTAAAAAATACAAGATTTTACATACGAAGGTCTCGAACATGACGTGCTAAATGCAACGGTTTTGAATGCAAATGTTCGAATGGTAAAATCTTATTTTCGTCATTGATAGCAAGTTGAATCACTAAACTATGAACTTAAAAATGCAAGGGTATAAAAAATCGAAGTCTATACCTCATTTTGGTCTTGTTCTTCCTAGATCTGGGCTCGCAAATTTGTTGTGAGGGTTGTTTTTCGCAGATCTGATTCTGTATGGTCCAAAACCCCCTCAAAAACCTCTCTAATGAAAATTAGAAGATCTTATTGTTTTTTTTTTGAAGCTTTTCTTCGCATGAAGGGTGGAAGTTGGCATCATTTTCATGTGTTCGGTACCCAAATTTTCAAACCCTCCTTCTACAATTCGCCCCTTTCTTCTCTCCCCCTCTTTCAACTTCCTCTTTTTCTTCTTCTTCTCATAGAAAACACAATAGAAGCTACTACTTCTTCTTAAAGTAGGAAACTTAATAGGAGCTATTACTACTACTTCTTATCCTATTTTGATTCATGCCCAAAAAAATCCAGCACAATGGTGTTCGAAAATGGTTATAAGTTTGAGCACTAGGGCATTGCTCTTCAGCTGTTTGAAAACTAGGGCATCGTTTCACATTTCTTTAATTTCATTCATTTCTTCTTCTTCATCATCTCTCCTTTTGCGTCTTCTCTTTTTCTCCATTCCCTTTTCCTTCCCCCCTTCTACTTCCCTCTTCCTCTTCACAACATAAACACAACAAGTTTTTTATGGGTTTGTTCTTTTTTTTTTCCTTTCTTCTTGTATCTCGTTTGCCCAACGCGAAAGAGCAGACATTTTTTTTTTCATTTTATTTTGGAATGGATTTGATGTGCAAAGAATTAAAGAGAATGACGAATTGTTGCCTGATCACACAATGGGCTTCCGTTTCAAAAAAGTACGTCTCACGAGTACCTTAAAATGCCCTGAGATTTGTTTTGAAATTTTGATTTAAATGTGTAGTAAGGGCTTTGGACGCAGATAAATTGATTTTTCATTTTTTATATTAAAAATCAAAGGCTAGTAAGATGCGACACGGAGGCCCAAGGGGATCGAGAGAAAATGTGGGTGTGATTACTAAACTCTCTAGTATTGTTTGGATTTTAAATACTGAACATGATGATTGATTATTTTGAATATATATTTAGAAGCATGCTAGAATTGTTCTTGAGTGACTATTGACTGGAATGATTGATTGAATGTTAAAATAACATGATGATTGAATTACATAAATGTCAATATGATTGATTTACGTGTATCTTGAAGAATTACTTGTGATGAATGATTTGAGATGTAATGGGAAACTAAAGAAGATTAAATTAAGACTTTAAAACTCCATGTACTGGGACAATGACTGGCCTTTGTGTGTCATCGTGGGTGTCCCCAACCTAGAGTGTCTGTGCGACTGAGTGTCACTTAGGAACTTATGTCCTCGTCAATGTCCTGAAAAGTAACTGGCCTTCGACTGTTACCTTTAGACGTTGTCCTGGACCACTATGGGACACCAAGAGAAATCCCTTTTGGTCTTTGTTTGTGACGGAATGTCAAATAAAGTATTTGAAATGCCCTAATGCATGAAAGTGTTTGCATGTTTTTTATTTTTGGTCAGAATAATGCTAGCGATGTAATACCTCATAATTTTGTCAAATAACTTAAAAATAAATAAAGTCGACAAAAAAATTAAATGAAATGAGTAAGTAAAGGTTTCATGAGACTCTTGGGTGAAAATTATGTAGGAAAAACGAGAAATAAGATTTATTGAGAAAGATTCTAAAATAATTGAAGGCAAATGAAATCTTAGTATTAGGATGATCTAACAAATGATATAAGGAATTATCAAATATTATTTGTATAAAAATTATTTTGTAATTATGCATATAATGGAATAATTGTGGAGTTAATTATCAAATATAAAGTAAGTAGAGTGAATTATATACTTATACATATATAATTATTTTTACCTCTCTGAAAATAAAAATATGAAATAAATATAGAGAAAAATATATGAAATGAAGAAATGAAAAATATAGAGAAATATGAATTATTAATTGTTGGCAATAAAAATATTAAAGAAATAAAAAAATATCTAATAAATACAATATTAAAGAAATAGAAAGGAAAGACTATTAGGGAGATTTAATAAAATAGAAGGATATGTGCAATAAACCATATATACATAGATTAGAAAGTGAAATTGGGTTTATCATTAGCAAATTCTGGATGATAAAAACTTTAGAAAGTAATTTTGGGCAATGTATACAACATCCAACTGCCAAAAATGCGTAATCCACACGATCCACGATCCAATGGCCATGATCAAATCTTCATCGAATGCATGGATGCACCGAATCACCATGATCCAACGGTCCACGATCAATCCGCCTGATCCAACGATCGCGATCAATGCCGCACCGACGCGCAGATGCACCGAATCATCGCGATCCAACGACTCACGATCAATCCGCTTGATCCAACGACGCACAATGCAGGCGCAGATTTTTTGATCACGAACAGAGATTCGCGTGTTGCACTCGAGGACGATTCAAGCGTCCAGATCAAAGGTTTCGAAAAAAATAGGAAAATAATCGAAAAATTCAAAAAAATGGTTTCTAAATTCTGAAAAATTATCCAAAATTCACTTGCTATTCTCCTATACTTGGGAAGCACGAAATTTTGAAGAATTGGCAAGTTTCCTACAAAGATAACACCACAAACTTACCATTCTATACCCTTTTGAACTCTATATAAACCCCCATGCTCACAACTCCTCTCATCCCAAGAAACAAGAGTTGAGATTTCCTCTTGTTCCCTAAGCCCTCTTCTTGGCACCCCTTCTCATGTTTCTTTTCCCTCATGTATGTGAGAAGTTCTTGGTTTAGGGATTTATCTTGAGTGATTTTCTTGGTGCTTGTACGTTGGGAACTCTTGCTTAAACTTTGGGGAGAAAGCATCATAAGGTGGAAATGATTTCTTGAACACTCCTTTTTCTTATTCGAATTACTAGCATATTCATTGTTATATGGCTTTTGAAATCAAAATAATTTCAGTTCTAGTATTCTAAAATATATTTCAGTTTCAGATTTGATTCTTGTTTGGATTTATGTGTTCATAATATTCATGCCATGTTTAGTATCATGCTTAGGTTTTATTTCAAAGTATGATGCATGATTATGGTTGTTTCATGATTTGATTTTCAAATTGTTCATATTCTGAATTTTATTGATCTTAGTTTCATGTTTTGAAGTTTATTTGTGAACACCTTGGCTTTGAACAATTCCTTTTTGACAATGTCCGGTGGCTGCTTATATTTCATTAAATGGTGGTATGATTGCTTTAAGGGAATTCTTTGTTCCTAAAAATCATCAATTGACTCATTAGTTATAAGGCTAAGTTTCGGATTTCCCTATAATACTTTCCGTTTATCCCCTTCAACTTTTGTGAATGCAACAACTTCATATTTCAATTCTTCAACCACTAGTTTAGTTTCAGCTTGTATGACCATAAGTTGTTTGCATTTATGATCCTTGATTCTTGGCTTCACAGATTGATATATGTTGAAGACAACTTGGTCTTTATTAACTCGCAGGGTGAGTTTTCCTTTCAAAACATCAATAAGGGCCTTTCTAGTGGCTAACAATAGTCTCTGCAAGATCAATGGAACTTCATTATCTTCCCCCATATCTAGCACAAGAAAATCAACAGGGAAGATAAATTTTTCTACTTTCACCAGCACATATTCAATAATTTCCTTTGGATAGATGAGTGAAGATCTACTAATTGATGAGTTATTGTTATAGGCATGATTTTTGATAGTCCCAATCTCTAGTATATTGAAAATGGCATCAAGTTTATGTTGGCCCCTAAGTCACATAGAGCTTTCTCAATTGTTGTTTTTCCTATAGTGCAAGGAATGGCAAAACCCCCCGAATCTTTTAGCTTTTGAGGCAACTTCTTTTGTATTATTGCACTACATTCTTCCATGAGCCTCATAGTTTTATGCTAATCCAACTTTTGCTTCTTGGACATGATTTCTTTCATGAATTTGACATAATTTTGCATTTACTGCAGCTCTTCAACAAATAGAATGTTGATGTGAATCTTTTTGAACATGTCCAGGAACTTGGAAAACTGTTCATCTATTTGTTTCATGTAGAACCGCTACGAAAAGGGCAACGAGGGAGGTTCTTGCTTCTTGTTCCTTTGAAT
The DNA here is from genome assembly GCA_030144865.1 of Tinospora cordifolia. Taxonomy (NCBI): domain Eukaryota; kingdom Viridiplantae; phylum Streptophyta; class Magnoliopsida; order Ranunculales; family Menispermaceae; genus Tinospora; species Tinospora cordifolia. The sequence goes on along the minus strand of JAJIYU010001400.1, from coordinate 9,020 downwards.
AGTGATTCCAGGTGATTTACCTTTCTTCTTTTCTCCTTCATGTTGAGTTGTCTCAATTTGCTTGGTAGGAATTGGCTCTTCTTCATTATATTCTTCAACTAGCATGGAAGAAATAACTGGTAGGGATGGGACTTGGATTTCTTTGCCGCTTCTTTTGAATGCAGCTTTGCATCTTTCTTTAGGATTCGCTTGTGTGTCACTTGGGAAAGTTTCTTGCTGCTGGATGTTGAATGCTTGGCCTAATTGCCCCATTTGAGTCTCAAGAATCTTCATTGTTGCATTCATGTTTCCCGTTTGAATTTCCAATCTAGAAACTCTGTTATCATTCTTATCAATCCTACTGATCAATTTCTTAAAGTATCGAGCTTGCATATTCATCATCTCATCCATTTTCTCCTCCAAAAATGGCTTCTCTTCATGCAAGATTTGATGTGTAACAAAACTGGGTTGAGTTTACTAAAAATTTTTGTTGTTTGCATAGGAGAAATTTTCATGATTTCTATTTTCTAGATGATAGTATTTGGGGATTTGATTCCCTTGTTGCTGCCCTTGATAGTTATTGAAGCGATTAATCATGCTCACTGTTCAATTGATGTCTCCTTTGTAAAAGGAACTCTATTTGCTTCAGCTGTGGCCAAGATTAATTGAGTTTGTTGTGGTTGAAATTGGCCATTTCCAATCTTTTCGTCCCATATCTTCATTCGGTGGGTTATTACTACTAGTTGTACTTGAAGAGCTGTGATTTCATCAACCTCATGAACTCCTACTCTTTTTGTTGATCCTCATTCTATTCCATGGCCGTAAGCGTTTGATATTATATCTTCAATCAATTGTGTGGCTTTCATGGTATACTTTCCCATTAATGATCCACCAGCTACTGAATCTATCATGGCTCGAGTAGGTGGTGTTAAACCACTATAAAACATTTGAATTTGGAGCCATAGAAGATATCCATGTTGAGGGCATCTTCTTAACAAATCTTTAAATCTATCCCAAGCTTCATAGAGAGATTCAAAATATGATTGCTTAAATGAGCTTATTTCGCCCCGGAGTTGATGGACTTTTGTTGGACTGAAGTATTTTTGCAGAAATCTTTGCCCATTTCTTCCCAAGTAGTGATACCACCAGGTAAAAGAGTTTGCAACCATGATCTCGCCTTGTCCCTTAAAGAAAAAGGGAATAGCTTTAGCCTTAATTGATCCTCTGTGACATCATTCATTTTTACTGTGTCACATATTTCCATGAAAGAGTTCAAATCAGCCATTGGATCTTCGGTATCCAAACCACCAAGCTATTGGTACAACACCATTATGATGAGGGATGGCTTCAACTCAAAAGTGTTGGCATTGATAGGAGTTTTAGCAATACCAAAATAATTGTTGTTTAGTACAGGCTTGAAGAAGTCCTATAGTAGAGCATCACTTGGATGACCAACGACAGATCTGCTACGTCTAACCATGTGAAATGTACGTCTTTTGATCCCTAAATAAATTTTCCCAAGTGTTTTAGCCAAATCAAGATTACTCAACTCAGTTGAGTTTATATTCATTCACAATTAAAATACCAAAAGAAAAATAACCCAAGATCAATTGTATACAACAAATAAAAAAAGAAAATAAGAAAATAATAATAAAAATACGCCTTGATTAAAATTTAACCAAGTTCAACTGGTTCAAAGATTAATTTTCATCGTTCCCTGGCAACAGTGCCAAAAAACCTGTTGGTGTGCAATGCAAGTATAGGATGTCGCAAGTAGTAATAATTGGTTGAGAATCAGATGTTGTTTTTTGGGAACAGATTAGGAACAATAATCTCAAAGCCTAATTTACTAATGGTATCAATTTTATCAAGGTTACAGATTAAAGGTGATAATGAAGCATAAATGAAATTTAAATCAAAAAGAAAACTTGTTTGAAGTCTATATTGATCAAGATTCTAGGATAACAAAGTCTCATATGTTCACCCTTTAAATTTGGTCTTAACTATCTATCTTGTGTTCTATAGGTTATAGCACTTGCCATTAAAACTCCGTCCCAGGTTATCTTAAAAACTATTAGTCAAGTTTCAAATATCCTCTTCCGAGGCGCACTGGAAAATAACTAATGTAGTAATGTTCTATGTTTCACGTGCAACCTCCTATTAAAACCAGCTACCTCCCGGTCCATTGGTCCATCTTGGATTATAACTTGATTATCTAACTGTTAAACCTCTCTCCTGAGTTAGTAAAACGGTTTAAATATCCTCCTATCTATGGCCACTAAATAGAAAGCATTAAGAACACAAGAAATAAAATAAAAGATCAACCTAGATTAATTAAGAACTTGAGTGGAATGCTCATGTCTATGACTCAAGAGTTTAAGTTCAAAATCAAGGGTTCACACACTTAAAATTACAACCTAGAATGGAGAATTTAACTTGACATACTATAAACAATATAGAGACAAGGAATATAAATAATGAAACTCATACTAGAGAGACTTGGATCTCTTCCTTTGCTCCTGGCTCCAGCCCTTTAACTAAACCTTCTTCTTAATCTCAAGAACTTTTGAAAATGCTAAAATGTATGTACAATGCAAGTGATGAATGTTGAATGCTTAGAGCTCTTCTCCTTTTATAGTTTTAGCTTAAGATTGCTCAAATCCCTTTTTAGTCACATTACCGTGTTAGCTACTCGTGGTAATTTGGGCATGACACAGATCTACAAATCATGAAACTCATAATATAGAGACAAGGAATATAAATAATGAAACTCATACTAGAGAGACTTGGATCTCTTCCTTTGCTCCTGGCTCCAGCCCTTTAACTAAACCTTCTTCTTAATCTCAAGAACTTTTGAAAATGCTAAAATGTATGTACAATGCAAGTGATGAATGTTGAATGCTTAGAGCTCTTCTCCTTTTATAGTTTTAGCTTAAGATTGCTCAAATCCCTTTTTAGTCACATTACCGTGTTAGCTACTCGTGGTAATTTGGGCATGACACAGATCTACAAATCAAGGGACATATCGCATCTTGTCTAATTTTGCATTACTGTGATAGTATTATTGTTCCTCAATAATGGCCACCTATTACTGCAGTAGGCAACCACAATAATGCATTTACCCCAAATTTAGTCCTCCAATTACCTTGATAGGGTTTTCATTTGCCAAACGACCTTCAAGGGGTCCAAATTAGAAAGAATTGTCATTTAGGGTACTTCGAGGGATCGAAATGACCCGAAATAAAATAGAATGGCACGAACTAACAAAATGAATTAAATGTCCAAAAATCAGAACTCTTGGCCAAGATTTGAATTTTTATTTGCCTAGTAACCTCAGTGGGTCTTAATTAAATAAGGAAAGTTTTTGAAGGAAAATCACCTAGGGCCAATCATACCTTAAAATGTGTATTAGGTTCATGTGATTCCAAAACTATATGATATAAATCATAATTCCATGTAAGTAAGGAGATATTAATTTTTATTTGATTTTTGTAAACTCATGATGTCATGGCCACCCCCACTTGATTGTGTACACTTATACCACTTAAGCCAAAATCGGCCCAACCACGTACATGTGTGTGTGCACAGATGTGAGTAACCCTATTTAGATAGTTTCTTGGAACCAAGATTAGCATCTTTGACTATTATATGGTGTCCCCTCAAATTTGATATTGTACACCCATACTTGATGTCCAAGAAATAAGAAAATGGGAAAGTATTCCTTGTGCGTTTGTGTGATAAACAAGCAAGGAAACCAAAAACGAAAGTTGCCATGAACACATAGGGGACGTCCCATTTGAATTAGAATATGATTTAAACCTCTTTTGTGTTCACACATAGTTAGGAAACAAGATTATACTCATATCTTTTGAATTAGAAAACCATAGTGGTCCCACTTGCCAACCATGAGCACACTTGCCCTCTTTATGCAAACCATCCCCTTTATGTATATAAACTTGCCCAAATTTTTGTGAGCTTCCCAAGCTGCCCAAGGCTGCCCTAGGATATCTCATATGCTCTCATGAACATCTATATAAACCCCCCTTACTCACTTTCATCTCATCCCAAAGCAAAGAGTTGACACTTCTCTCTTTGTTTGTTCTTGCCCTCTTCTTGTCACCTCTTCTCACCCTCTTTTCTCTGTTGTGTGAGAAGTTCTTATTTCAGTATTTTAGAGAATTTTTGAAGTAGTCTTGTTGGTGATTTAAAGTTTTGAAAGTAGTTGATAAGGCAAACCTCTGTCGGATTCAACAAAAACTCGGATTGAGGTGGAGGGGATTTTTTAAACTTCTAATTTGTTATTTTAAATTTCTAACATGCTCATGCTTGTTTAAATTCTAATTTTCAGCATGTCTTATTTTATTTTTAGCATGCTTAATCATATTTTAATTTTAGTTATCACATTTTTATGTTTTAATCACTCATGAGAGCATGCCATGCCTAAAATTCATGTTTAAGATTTAATTCAATGTTTCAAGCATGCGATATAATGTTTTCATGCTTTCTTAGTTGTTTAAAATTCTGATATTTACATTTTGAATTTCTTTTATGATTATATGATTCTTAAATATAAGAAACTGAAGATAAGAACCACGTACTGTCATATTGACCCGTATTGGTCTTATGAGTGTTCTTAACACATGCTTGGAGTGTGTGGTTGTGGGGCGCAACTAAGGGATGCTTGGTATGTGGCATCCAATGGAAAGTAACAAAGAAATATTTTTCCACCTTAAAGAGGGGTATCAATTAAGAACATCAAGGGAGTAGAACCCCTTTCAGTCTTAACGTCAACTACAACCAAAAAGTTGCTTGAATCACTTAATGCATGAAAGTGTTTGAATTTGGATGTTGAAATAGTAACTTAGTTGTTTAATGAATGATCCACTGGGCTATGTGCTCACCCCTTCCTTTTATTTTTCAGAAAATTGACTTGAATCATGAAGGCCATGGATATTAGATTATCTCTAAGTTTTGAAAGTTCTATTTTAAGGAAATGTTGCCCAAATTTTGAATTTAAGACTTCCGCTGAAAATTTACTTTTAAATTTTAGAGTTATGTACTCCCCTTTTCATTATTTGAATTTCAAGCATATATCCCTTTATTTTATTCAATAAATAAAGATTGAAGTTTTACTTTTATCTCTCTTGTAATAGTCTTATTAAATTAGAATTAAATTATTTGGGTTGTGTGTGCTCATTGAGAAATAATAAGACTTGATAATAGAAAGTGATGTAAGTTGTGTACTTGTAAATGTAACATTGGACCCAACCCGCCTTGTGGTTGAGCTCGAACCCGTCTCCTGAGGGTTGGGGTGTTACAACTAAGTTTCCCTACTGTAGTAATAAGTTGAATTACACAATTTTGGGTCATTTCTCATCATCAATCCTCAATATACCTATAATTACTCATCCTGGACCTGCATAAATGCTTAAGAGCCTTTCTTCGGCATCAACTCACAAACATAAACACCCAAAATCAAATTAAAACTTTTCTAATTGTGTCTATGCAAATGTATTTATTAATGCTTTGATGCAATTATGAATGCAAATTTGTCTTAGTTCATACTCAAACCGTGAAAAATACATGCAAAATGCATGGGATATAGTAACTATGCTATGCTACTAACAACTGGCCACAAATAAATTGATTTCAGATTGTTAAACTAACTTAAGAGAGAGGTTTAACAGTTTGATAATCAAAGTATAGACCTAGAAAGATCAATTGACTGAGAGGTTGTTGATTTTATAGGAGGTTGCACGTGATTACTGTGTTTAATGCATTAGTTTGTTAACTGTACACCTCGAGAGAGGGTTTAAGGGAACGTAACTGATAGGTAATAAGGTGCCTTGAGAGAGGGTTTTAGTGACAAGTGCCATAACTTACAGAAATAGGAATTAGATGAATTGAAATAAGTATTAAGGGGGATCGTATGAGATTTTACTATCCTAGCATCCTAATTGGTATAGTTTTAAAAAACCAACAATCATTTATTTTCAATCTGATTTTCGTTTAAAGCATTCAAACCTTGATTTGAAGGCTTAAAAAAGTTAAAAATGAAATTAAGATTGGGATTTGAGATTATTACCCATAAATCGTTCCCTAAGGATGATATTCAATTATTTACTATGTATATCTATTGTGATCTTGTACACTTACAATGATCTGAACACACCCGACTAATGGCCAGAGCTGGAAGAAGATTAAAGCAAACAAAATAAGGCCATACTTTGGCTATAGTAGTGAATGAACTCTTGGCCAAGCTGACTGGCCAACCATTGGTGCACTGCCATGAGGCACCATCCACAAAAAGAGTCTTCAGCATATCATAAGGATTGGATTTATCTACTAGGTACTATGGATAGTCATCAGGAGTGTCAAGTGGCAGTTTGTATACAACATTAATTGATGCCACGTCAAAGGGGACCCAAGTGCCCCAGACCCAAACCCTTGTGTCGTCGCACTTGTAGGCATTGGGCATAGAACTCTTGCACTATCGATATAGTGGGTGCTACCAGAGCCTGAATCATTTGCTCCCAGTGTTTGATTGTAATAGTAGCATTAATGTCCAACTAAAATTCCTCATCATGTAGCATGATCCATCTCTCAAGAATAATACGCCTTTCACCTGTGATGTACCTATACTTGTCCTTTGTTTCTGCAGATTTGAATCTACGTTAACCTTCTATAGCAACTGGTTGCAGTGTGCGTCTTGGACTTAAGACAACGTTCTTGGTTCTTGGTGCCTTGTAATCAATTTTAGTAAACAAAATATACAAATCATGCGAGCATAGAGAACGGGTAACACTACAATATATATATATTCGAGAATTCAATGAACATTCATAACATTCATAACAAATCGTTCCAAAATGTGAGGAACTGTATAACATATCCAATAGCATTCACAATGGAACATATATGGACCAAACACAGTAAACATGCATAAACCATTAAGTAAAGCATAAGATATAACTAAAACATCATATCCATCATCACCATCCACTAGACAAATCATATACAAATAACAAGCCTCGGGCAAGGTCTCGAAAGGAATTCTTCTCCCTTAAACAAAGAGTCTTATAACACCCTGTTTCCTTATGCACGCACACAATTGCACGTGTCTAGTTGCATAAACTGATAGTAGAAAACACAAGAAAATGCACACTTCATTTTTATATTTCAACAATCAGTAATTTGATGCTTCAAAGGAATCTTTTATGCATGTAAGGCATCGATTTGCTCTTTACTAGTGTGGTGAAATGTAACACCCCACCTCCCAAGTCCCATCTTTCACGTCATTTGACGGTTCAACTCTCTTTGATAAAAAATCTTGGGATGCCCGGGAGACGGCCCCGTCCTACATTTTTTTCTTCTTGGACCTGTGTACGTTAGTCTATGTACAAAATGACATCATGCTAAATAAGATTCTTCATTTATTCATTCGAAAGTTCCAAGTACAATAATCCATTACAACGAAAAATAAATTCAAAGCTGAAACAAATGATTTAGCTTGGGCCGATGCCCCCTACATTGAAATAAATAAAAACTTTCAATAGATAAATCTCCTCCTAAGCTGATTAATTCCCTGAGATATGAAAAATAGGGGGGTGAGCTAAAAAGCCCAGTGAATCATTCCATCTATTTAATCCATTATTTCAATCAAACAATGCAAGCATATCAAACACTTCAGAAATTAATTCGATTCAACCAATATATTATTTTAGTCATAATTTAGACCAAACGGGAATAACTTTTGTGCTCTAGATCTAGGGGGAGAGATCAATTCTGAAACTCAAACCCATCTCTAGTGGGATCATTCTTGAAACCCGTTTCATTCCGGTGTCAGTATTGACAGCCAGTTCCAATTCTACATGGAACACAGAAAGTCTCCCGTACTGGTATATGGTTGAAACCTTATTTAATCTTATTTTTGTGTCCAAAAGCATAGTAAATAAATGATTCAACAGTAAATAAACATACCAACAGTATAACATCATAAATCAACAAAAGCACAAATTTTTGATTTCTGATGTAGAAGGTCGTACGAAACGCAATTATAGAGCATACTCTCTCAAACAGGAAAAACGACTTTCAATTTCTGATGTAGAAGATCGTACAAGATGCAACTACAAAACATACTCTCTTGGTCATGAGCAACATGATAAGTGAATGACACAAATGCAAAGAATAAAATCAAACTAACAAACAAGAAAGCATTATCTAAATCAAAATAATAAATTAAAAGAAAGGAAAAAAACTCACCTCGAGATTGCTTCCTAAATTATTTGTAGCACTTCGTTGCTACTACTTCGCGAACTATTTAGAATAGCTCAAGCAAAGAAGAACTAGAACTAAGGTTGTCAAGAAGGAGGCAAAGAAAGAGAGCAAGAGAAATTTTCAACTCTTGTCTTTGGGATGAATGAAATGGGTGGAGTAGGGGGGTTTATATAGGGCGCTCTTCCAAATAGTGTTTCTATTTTTCTAATGTGGGATTATCACTTCCTACATGCACATACCTTAACATCACACCAAATGAGATATTCCATTCATGAATGCATTTCCTTTACACATATACTTTTCTATGTATATTGCTATCATACTAAACGAAATATTATTTTCATGAGTGCATCTAATTAAGACTTTATACACATACTTTTCTATATTAATATCATACTAAAAATATTATTTTTTTATTCAAATAGAGAAGTGTATATTTACCCAATAATTTTATATGTCTAATATTAATCAATGCATATCCCTTTATACTTCTATGCTAATTAATTAATTACATATCAATGACAAATATATATGTATATATATATAAATATATACGTATATGTGCTAATAAAATGTGTTTTAAACTCAAATTTTGGTTATTACGTCACTAAAATTTCAGGTATTACAACCTACCCTCCTTACAATAAATTTCATCCTCGAAATTTGTACCTATCCACGTCAATGTTGTTTGGTTAGGTATTTTGGGTGAAGAGACCTGGATATTTGTTCTTCATCTCACTTTCCAGCTCCCAGGTTGCTTCTTC
>JAJIYU010001399.1:0-36413 GCA_030144865.1 Tinospora cordifolia | reverse complement strand
CTTTTTGGACCTCGGTCATTGGACAGATTTCTTTTCATGGACCTCGGTCTTCACTTTATGGACCTCGGTCATTCCTTTATGGATCGCGGTCGGCACTTCACAGACCGTGGTCACCAATGTGACCTAGTTCTCGTTTCTGCCATTTTTCCACTGTTGATCGCGGTCGGCCATCAATGACCGCAGTCCACAGTTTGTTTGCATTTTTCTAGGTTTCTCACATCAAGGACCGCGGTCGGCAGCAAGACGCTTGTTTTTGAACACTTTTCCGCACACGTTTTTAGCTATCCGAATGTTCTAATAAATTTTATCTTGAATAAATATCATATAATGATAATTAAAAACAAGTTTTCACTCATTTTTATATTTATTTTGAATTTTTAAAAATTCATGTTGACGTGGACACATTATAAAACCTAGGGTGATCACAGTCTATGAGTGTTTATAGTCATCTATAATTATCTATAATGTTTTTTAAGCATGTAATTGTCTATGAACTTACTTAAACAAAAGATAGACTAATACATTATGGTCTATGATGGTCTGTAATGTTAAATGATTGTATGCTGATGTTTGTAGTTGAAAATTAACTTATGTAGAGTTGAAAAAAGACTACCTTAGACGATAACACACCATTATAGACTACCATAGACTATCATAAACTATTACAAAGCATCGTAGACTATAATATGTTAGCTTTTTTTTGGACTAGAAAAGTTCGCTTTTGACCATCTATAATGACCTATGATGGTTTTTAGTTGCCTAAAATGGTCTATGAGAGTTTATAGTCATTTATAATTCTCTATAGTGGTTTTCGATGCCTATAATTGTCTATGAACTTACTTAAACCAAGAAGATACTAATACATTATGGTCTATGAAGGTCTATAGTGGTCTATAACAGTTTATGACGATCTATAATGGTCTATGATAGTCTATGATTGTGTGTTGATGCTTGTTGTTGAAACTAAATGTACTTATAGTTTAAAAAGACTACTATAGACGATCAAAGATCATTATAGACCACCAAAGACTATTATAGATTACTACAAACCATCATAGACCATAATATGTTGGTCTTTCTTTGGCTTAAGTAGGATGGTCAATGACAATCTATAATGGTCTATGAGGGTTTGTAGTAATTTATAATGGTCTATGAGGGTTTGTAGTAATTTATAATTATCTGAAGTGGTTTTTGATGCAAGTAATTGTCTATTAACTTAGTTAAACAAAGGAGAGACTAATACATCATAGTCTATGACGGTTTGTAGTGGTGTATGATATTTTATAATGATCTATAATAGTCTATGATGGTCTATGATTGTGTATTAATGTTTGTAGTAAAAAATGAACTTCGATTGAGTTTAAAACAACTATTATAACAATCATATATCATTATAGAACGTCATAAACTATCATAGACTATTACAGACTATCATAACCTAAAATATGTTAGTATTTCTTTAGCTTAAGTAAGTTGGTTTATGACCTTCTATAACAGTTTATGATGGTCTCTAGTTGTGTATAAAGGTCTATGAGCTTGTAATTGTCTATGACCTTATTAAACCAAAGAAAGGCTAATACATTATGGTTTGTGATGGTCTGCAGTGGTCTATGATAGTCTATGGTGGTTTTTAATGCTCTACAATGGTCTTTGCTTGTGCATTGATGTTATTAGTCCAAAATGAGGCTACTTAAAGTTCAAAAAGACTACTATATACAATCATAGACCATTGTAAACTGTCATAGACTACTACAGACTATTGTAGACTATAATATGTTTGTCTTCCTTTGGCTTCTATAAGATGGTCTATGACCTTCTATAATAGTCTTTGATGGTATCTAGCTGTCTATAAAAGTCTATTAAGGTTTATAGTCATTTATAATTATCTATAGTTGATTTTGATGCTTGTAATTGTCTATGAACTTACTTAAACCAAGGAGAAACTAATACATTAATGTCTATGATGGTCTATAGTGGTCTATGATAGTGTAGGATGGTCTTTAATGGTCTATGATTATGCATTGATGTTTATGGTTGAAAATGAAGTTACTTATAGTTCAAAAAGACTACTACATACCATCGTAGACCATAATATGTTTGTCTTTCTTTGGCTTATGTAAGTTGGTCTATGGCCTTGTATAATGGTCTATAATTGTCCTTAGGTATCTATAATGGTCTATAAGAGTTTATAGTCATTCATAATCATCTGAAGTAGTTTTTGATGCTTGTAATTGTCTATGAACTTACTTAAACTAAAGAGAGACTAAGACATTATGGTATATAATGGTCTATGACGATCAATGATTGTGGACTGTTGTTTATAATAAAAAAATGAGCTTACTTAGATTTGGAGAGAACTCTAATAGATGATCATAAACCACCATAGACTATCATAGACTACTACAAACCATCATCGACCATAATATGTTTGTCTTTTCTTGGCTTAACTAAGTTGGTTTATGGCCTTCTATAATGGTCTATAGTGGTCTCTAGTTGTCTATAATATATATGAGGGTTTATAGACATTCATAATAATCTATAGTTGTTTTTGATGCATGTAATTGTTTATGAACTTACCTAAATGAAAGAAAGAGTAATACATTATGGTCTATGATGGTCTGTAGTGATTTATGATAGTCTATGGTAATCTTTATTGCTCTTTGATGGTTTATGATTGTGTATTGATGTTTATAGTCGAAAATGAACTTACTTATAGTTCAAAAAGGCGATCATAAACTGTTTTAGAGCACTATAGGCTATCATAGATTATTACAGACCATTGTCGACCATAATATCATAGATCATCATAGATAAACTATAATGTATTAGTCTCTCTTTTGTTTAAGTAAGTTAGTAAACATTTACTAACATCTAAAATCACTTCAAATAAGTGCAAATTACTATAAACCCTCATAGCCCATTATAGAAAGCTAGATACCATCATAGACAATTATAGAAGGTCATAGATTATCTTACTTAATCCAAAGAAAAACTAACATATTATGGTCTATGATGGTTTATAGTCATTTATAATTATCTATAGTCATTTTTGATGCCTATAATTGTCTATGAACTTCTTTAAACCAAAGAGAGACTTATACATTGTGGTTTATGATGGTCTGTATTGGTCTAGGATACTCTCTAGTAGTCTCTAATAGTCTATGATGGTCTATTATTGTGTGTTGATGTCTGTTGTCGAGAATGAACTTACTTATAGTCTAAAAAGACTACTATAGACGATTATAGATCATTATAGACCACCATAGACTATTATAGATTACTAAAAATTATCATAGACTATGATATGTTAGTCTTTATTTGGATTAAGTAAGATGGTATATGATGGTCTCTTGCTTTTTGTAATGGACTATGAGGGTTTATAGTAATTTGTAATTATCTGAAGTGATTTTAGATGCCAGTAATTGTCTTCTAACTTACTTAAAGAAAAGATAGACTACTACATTATGGTCTATGATTTTTTGTAGTGGTGTATGATGGTCTATGATGGTCTATAATGGTGTATGATGGTCTATGATTGTGTAATGATGTTTGAAGTAAAAAATGAACTTAGATTTAGTTTAAAACGACTACTATAGCAATCATAAAACACTATAGAATGCCATAAACAATCATAGACTACTACAGAGTATCATAGCCTGTAATATGTTAGTCTTTCTTAAGCTTAAGTAAGTTGGTCTATGACCTTTTATGACGGTTTATGATGGTCTCTAGTTGAGTATAAAGTTCTATGAGGGTTTATTGTCATTTGTAATTATTTATAGTAGTTTTTTATGCTTGTAATTGTCTATGATCTTATTAAAACCAAAGTGAGACTAATACATTATGGTCTATGATGGTCTGTAGTAGTTTGTGATAGTCTATTGTGGTCTTTAATGGTCTATGATGGTTTTTGTTCGTGCATTGATGTTATTAGTCAAAAATAAAGTTACTTATAGTTCAAAAAGACTATTATGTGTGATCATAGACCATTGCAAACCACTATAGACTATGATATACTACTACAAACCATCATACACCATAATATGTTTGTCTTTCTTTGGCTTATGTAAGTTGGTCTATGACCTTTTATAATGGTCTATAATGGTCCCTAGCTGTTTATAATGGTCCATGATGGTTTATATTTAATTATAATTATCTAAAGTGGTTTTTGATGCTTGTAATTGTCTATGAACTTACTTAAATCAAAGAGAGACTAATACATTATGGTCTATGATGGTATGTTGTATTGTATAGCAATTTATGCAGGTCTATAATGATCTATAACTATCTATGATTTTGTACTGATTTTTGTAATTAAAAATGAGCTTACATAGAGTTGGGAATGACTACAATAGATGATCATAAACCATTATAGACCACTATAGACTATCATAAACTAGTACAGACCATTGTGGACCATAATATGTTAGTCTTTCCTTGGATTAAGTAAGTTGGTCTATGATCTTCTATAATAGTCTATGATGGTCTCTAGTTGTCTATAATATCTATGAGGGTTTATAGTTATTTATAATTGTCTATAGTTGTTTTTGATGTTTGTAATTGTCTATGAACTTACTCAAACCAAAGAGAGACTAATACATTATGGTCTGTGATGGTCTATAGTGGTTAACGATATTCTATGGTGGTATTTAATGGTCTATGATGGTTATGATTGTGTATTGATGTTTATAGTAAACAATGAACTTACTTATTGTTCAAAAAAACTACTATAGACGATCATAAATCATTATAGATTACCATAGACTGTTATAGATTACTATAAACTTTTGTAGACCATAATATGTTAGTCTTTTGTTGGCTTAAGCCAGTTGGTCTAGGACCTTCTTTAATGGTCTATGATGGTCTCTAGCTATCTATAATGGTCTATGAGGGTTTATAGTCATTTATAATTATCTAAAGTGGTTTTTGATGTCTGTAATTGGCTATGGACTTACTTAAACCAATGAGAGACTAATATACCATAGTTTACAATAGTCTGTTGTGGTGTTTAATAGTTTATGCTAGTTTATAATGGTCTATGACGGTTTGTGATTGTGTATTGACGTTTGTAATAAAAAATGAGCTTACTTAGTGTTTAAAAAGACTATTATAAGTGAGAATAGACCAATGTAGATTGTCATATAATATCATAGTTTACTATAGACCATGACAGACCATAATATGTTACTCTTTCTTTTGCATAAGTAAGTTGGTCTAGGACCTTGTATATTAGTCTATATTGGTCTCTAGTTGTGCATAATGGTCTATGAGGGTTTATAACCATTTATAATTATCTATAGTTGTCTTTTAATGCTTGTAATTGTCTATGAAGTTACTTAAACCAGAAAGATACTAATACATTATTGTCTATGATGGTCTGTAGTTGTCTCTGACAGTCTTTGGGGATCTATAATGGTCTATGCCGATCTATGATTGTGTATTGATATTTGTAGCCGAAAATGAACTTCTTTAGAGTTCAAAAAGGCTACTATAGACGATCAAAGACCCTTATACATCACCATAGACTATCATAGATTACTACAGACCATCGTAGATCGTAAATTGTTACTCTTTCTTTGGCTTAAGTGAGTTGCTATTTGACCTTCTATAATGGTTTATGATGGTATATTGTAATTTAGAATTATTAGTAGTGGTTTTTGTTCCCTGTAGTTGTTTATGAACTTACTTAAGCGAAAAAGAGGCTAATACATTATGGCTTAAGATGGTATGTAGTGGTTTATGATAGTCTATGGTGCTCTATAATGGTTTAAGTTGGACTATGGCTGTGTATTGACCTTTGCAATCGAAAATGAACTTACCTAGAGTTTAAAAAGACCACTGTAGATGACTATAGACCAATATAGACCACCAATAACTATCATAGACTACTATAGACCATCGTAGACTATAATATGTTAGTCTTTCTTTGGCTTTTGTAAGTTGGTCGATGACCTTCTATAATGGTCAATTATGGTCTCTAGCTATCCATGAAAGTTTATGAGGGTTTATAATCATTTATAATTATCTATAGTGGTTTTTGATGCTTAATTGCCTATGAACTTACTTAAACCAAAGAGAGACTAATACGTTATAATCTATAATGGTTTGTAGTGGTCTATGACATCCATGGTAGTCTATAATGGTCTATGATAGTCTATGATTGTGTATTGATGTTTGTAGTTGAAAATAAACATACTTAGATTTAAAAAAGATAACTATAGACATTTATAGACTATTATAGATCACCGGAGACTATTATAGATTACTACGAACCATCGTAGACCATAATATGTTAGTCTTTCTTGGTTTAGGTAAGTTCGGTTATGACCTTCTACAATTTTCTATGGTGGTCTCTAGTTGTCTATAACGGTCTATGAGTGTTTATAGTCATTTAAAATTATCTATAATGGTCTGCACTGCTCTATGATAGTCTATGATGGTCTGTACTGCTCTATGATAGTCTATGGTGGTCTATAATAGTCTACGATGGTTTATGATTGTGTATTGATGTTTGTAGGCAAAAACAAACTTGCCTAGAGTTGAAAAAGACTATTATAAACTATTATAAACCACTATAGACTATCATAGACTACTATAGACCTTTGTAGACAATAATATGGCAGTCTTTCTTTGGTTCAAGTAAGTTGGTCTATGACCTAAAATGGTTTATGATGGTTTCTAGTTGTCTACAGTGGTCTATGAGTGTTTATAGTCATCTATAATTATCTACAATGGTTTTTTATGCCTATAATTGTCTACGAACTTACTTAAACCAAATAGAATCTAATACATTATAGTCTATGATGGTGTGTAGTGGTCTATAATAGGCTATGGTAATGGTCTATGATGGTATATGATTGTATATTGATGTTTAGAGTTAAAAATTGACTTACTTAGAGTTGAAAAAGAATCTTTAGACGATCACAGACTATTATAAACCACCACAAACTATCATATACTATTACAAGGAATCGTTGACCATGATATGTTAGTTTTTTTTGGCTTAAGTAAGTTGGTCTATGACCTTCTATAATGGTCTATGATGGTCTCTAGTTGTGTATAAAGGTCTATGAGGATTTATTATCATTTATAATTATCTATAGTTGTTTTTGATGCTTGTTATTGTCAATGACTTATTAAAACCAAAGAGAGTATAATACATTATGGTTTATGATAGTTTATGGTGGTCTGTAATGGTCTATGATAGTCTTTGTTTGTGTATTGATGTTTGTAATGAAAAATAAAGTTACTTAGATTTTTAAAAGACAACTATAGATGATCATAGACCAATATTGACTGCCATACATTATCATAAACTCACGGGCCATCATAGACCATGATATGATAGTCTTTCTTTGGCTTTAGTAAGTTGGTCTATGACCTTCTATAGTTGTCCATGATGGTATCTAGTTGTGTGTAATGGTCTACGAGGGTTTGTAGTAATTTATAATTATCTATAGTCATTTTTCATTCTTATAATTATCTAGGAACTTACTTAAATCAAATAGAGATTGACACAATATGGTATGTAATGGTCTATAGTAGTCTATGATAGTCTATGGTGGTCTTTAAAGGTCCATGATGGTATATGATTGTGTATTGATGTTTATAGTCAAAAAATGAAGTTACTTATAGTACAAAAAGACTACTATAGATGATCGTAGACAATTATAGTCTGCAATAAACTATCATTGACTACTCAAGACTATGATAGACTATAATATGTTAGTTTTTCTTTAGTTTAATTAAGTTGGCCTTGGACCTTCTGTAATGATCTTTGTTGGTCCCTTATTTTTTATAATGGTTTATGAAACTTTATAGCCATTTATAATTATCTATAGTGGTTTTTGATGCCTGTGTTTGTCAATGAACTTACTTAAACCAAAGAGAGAATTATTTATTACTATCTATGATAGTTTGTAGTGGTCTATGGTAGTCTATGGTGGTCTATAATGGTCTATGATGGTCTATAATGGTTTATGATGGTCGATCATTGTGTATTGATGTTTGTAGTTGAAAATGAACTTACTTAGAGTTGAAAAAGACTGTATAGATGATCATAGACCATTATAGACCAATGTAGACTATCATAAACTATTACAAATCGTCATAAAAAAGAATATCTTCATATTTCTTTGTCTTTAGTAAGTTGGTTTTTGACCTTCCATAATGTTCTATCATAGTATATAGTCATTTATAATTATCTGTAGTGGTTCTTGATGTTTGTCGTTGTCTATGAACTTACTTAAACCAAAGAGAGACTAACACATTATCGTCTATGTTGGTATGTAATGGTCTATGCTAGTTTATGGTAGTCTATAATGGTCTATGATTATGTATTGATGTTTGCAGTCGAAAATAAACTTATTTAGAGTTGAAAAATACTACTATACACAGTCATAGACCATTATAAACTACACAAACTATCATAAATTACTAAAGGCCATCATAGACTACATATGTTCATCTTTCTTTGGCTTTTGTAAGTTGATCTATGACATTTTATAATGGTCAATTATGGCCTCTAGCTATCCATAAAGGTCCATGAGTGTTTAAAGTCATTTATAATTGTCTATAGTGTTTTTTGATGCTAGTAATTGTCTTTGAACTTATTCAAAACCAAAGAGAAGCTAATACATTATGGTCTATGATGGTTTATGATTGTGTGTTAATGTTTGTAGTAAAAAATGAACTTACTTAGATGGAAAAACAACTATAAATGATTATAGACCATTATAGATGACCATAGACTATTTTAGACTACCATAGACTATCATAGACTATCATAGACTATAATATGTTAGTCATTCTTTAGTTTAAGTAAGTTGGTCTATAACCTTCTATAGCTGTCTATGATGGTCTCTAATTGTGTATAATGGTCTTTCGGGGTTTGTAGTTATCTATAGTGGTTTTTGATGACTATAATTGTCTATTAATTTCTTAAACCAAAGAGAGACTAATACATTATGGTCTATAATGGTCTATAGTAGTTTATGATTGTCAATGGTTGTTTCTAATGGTCTATGATGGTATATGATTGTGTATTAATGTTTATAGTTGAGAAAAAAGTTACTTATAGTTCAAAAAGACTACTATAGACGATCATAAACAATCGTAGTCCACAATAAACTATCATAGACTGATACGAACTATCATATACCATAATATGTTAGTCTTTCTTTGGTTTAATTAAGTTGGTGCTTGACCTTCTATAATTGTCTATGATGGTCTTTTATTTTTTATAATGGTTTATGAAGGATTATACTCATTTATAATTATCTATAGCAGTTTCTGATGCATTCAATTGTCTACGAACTTACTTAAGCCAAAGCAAGACTAATACATTATGGTTTATGATGGTCTATAGTTGTTTATGATAGTCTATAGTGGTCTTTAATGGTCTATGATGGTCTATAAGTGTGTGTTGAAGTTTTTAGGAAAAAAATGAAGTTACTTAGAGTTGAAAATGATAACTGTGGACGAATATAGATTATTATAGACCACCATAGGCTATCATACACTACTATGGACCATTATAGACCATAATATGTTAGTCTTTCTTTGGTTTAAGTAAGTTGATCTATGGCCTTCTACAATTGTTTATGATGGTCTCTAGTTGTCTATAATGGTTTATGAGTATTTATAGTCATCTATAACTATCTGTAGCGGTTTTTTATGCTTGTAATTGTCTATAAAATTACTTAAACCAAAGAGAGACTAATACATTTAACATCTATGATGGTCCATAGTGGTCTATGATAATATATGGTAGTCTATAATGGTTTATGATAGTCTAAGATTGTGTACTGATATTTGTACTTGAAAATAAACTTACTTGTAGTTTGGAAAGATAACTATAGATGATAATAGACCATTATGGACCACCATAGACTATCATAGACTACTATGCCACCATACACCATAATATGTTAGTCTTTCTTTTGCTTAAATAAGTTGGCTATGACCTTCTATGATAGTCTATGATGGTCTCTAGTTGTGTATAATGGTGTATGAGGATGTATAATCATTTATAATTATCTATAGTGATTTTTTTATGCCTGTAATTGTCTATGAGCTTACTTAAACCAAACTCAAACTAATAAATTGTGGTCTATGATGGTTTGTAGTTGTCCATGTTATTCTATGGTGGTCTTTAGTGGTCTATGATAGTCTATCATTGTGTGTTAATTAAGATGAACTTACACATGTCTATAATTGTTTGTTGGTTGAAATGATCTTACTTATATTTAAAGAAACTAAATAGACGATCATATACTATTAGAGACCAATGTAGACTATTATAGACTACAACAAACCATCATAAACCATAATATGTTAGAATTTTTATGGCTTAAGTAAGTTGGTCGATGACCTTCTACCATGGTCTATGATACTTTGTAGCTGTCTATTATTTTCCACGAGGGTTTATAGTCATTTATAATTATCTAAAGTGGTTTTTGATGCCTATAGTTGTCTATTAACTTACTTAAACCAAATAAAGACTAATACATTATGGTCTATGATGGTCAGTAGTGGTTCATGAAAGTTTATGGTGGCCTATAATAATTTATGATGGTTTATGATTGTGTATTGATGTTTGTAGCCAAAAAGTAACGTAGATATGATTTAAAACGACTATTATAGACGATCATAGACAATTATAGACCTCCATAAACTATCATACACTACTACATACCATCATAGACTATAATATGTTAGTCTTTCTTATGCTTAAGTAAGTTGGTGTATGACCTTCTATGATGGTCTCTAGTTGTCTATAAAGGTCTATGAGGGTTTATTGGCATTTATAATTATCCACAATGGTTTTTTATGCTTGTAATTGTCTATGAACTTATTAAAACCAAAGAAAGACTAATATATTATGGTCTATGATGGTTTGTATCGGTCTATGATAGTCTATAGTGCTCATTAAATCTATGATTGATGTTTGTAGTTAAAAATGAACTTACTAAGAGTTGAAAATGACTACTTTTGACATTTATAGACCATTACCATAAACTATCATAGACTATTATAGACCATCATAGACTATAATATATTAGCTTTTTTTGGTTTAAGTGAGTTAGTCTATGACCTTCTATAATGGTCTCCAATTGTATATAATGGTTTATGAGGTTTTATAGTCATTTATAATTATCGATAGTGGAGTTTGATGCCTATAATTGTCTATTATGGTCTATGGTGGTCTTTAATGGTCTATGAGGGTATATGATTATGTATTGAAGTTTATAGTAGAAAATGAATTTACTTATAGTTCAAAAAGAGTACTATAAACGATCATAGACAATTATAGTCCACGATAAACTATAGTAGAGTACTACAGACCATCGTAGACCATAATATGTTATTCTTTCTTTGGCTTAAGTAAGTTGTTCTTGACCTCACTTAAATTAAAGAGAGACTAATACATTCTTTTATGATGGTCAGTAGTGGTCAATGATAGACTATGGTGGTCTATAATGGTTTTTGATGCTCTATGATTACATATTGATGTTTGTAGTTGAAAATAAATTTACTTAGGGTTGAAAGGGATTACTATAAACAATAATGGACCATTATAGACCACCATAAACCATCATTGACTATTACAGACCGTGATAGACCACAATATGTTAGTCCTTTTTTGGCTTAAGTAAGTTGGTCTTTGACTTTCTATAATGGTCTATGATGGTTTATAGCCATTTATAATTATCTATAGTGGTTTTTGATGCATGTAGTTGGCCATAAACCTACTTAAACCAAAGAAAGACTAGTACATTATTGTCTATGATGGTATGTAGTGGTCTATGACAGTTTATGGTGGTCTATAATAGTCTGTGGTCGTCTATGATTCTCTATTGATTTTTTTTGTAGTTGCAAATGAACTCACTTAGAGTTGTAAAGGACTACTACATATCATCATAGACCATTATAAACCACCATAGCCCATCATAGACTATAATATGTTAGCATTTCTTTAGCTTTTGTAAGTTGGTCTATGACCTTCTATAATGGTCTATGGGAGTCTCTAGCTGTCCATAAACGTCTATAAGGGTTTATAGTAATTTATAATTATATATTGTAGTTTTTTCATGCTTGCGATTTTTATAAAAACTTACTTAAACCAAAGAGAGACTAATATATTATGGTCTATGATTGTCTGTAGTGGTTTATGATACATTATGATAGTCTTTAATGATCTACGATGGTCTATGATTGTGTGTTGATGTTTGCTGTTAAAAATGGACTTACTTATAGTTTGAAAAGACTGTTATAGATGATTATAGACCATTATAGACTACCATAAGTTTTCATGGATTACAACGATCCATCATAGATTATAATATGTGAGTCATTCTTTGGCTTAAGTATGTCGGTCTATGACCTTCTACAATGGTCAATATATGATGGTCTATAGCTTTCTATAATTGTCTATGAGGCTTTAATGTCATTTATAATTATCTTAGGTGGTTTTTGATGCTTGTAATTGTCTATTAACTTACTTAAACTAAAAAAAGACTAATACATAATGGTCTGTAGTGGTTTATGGTAGTGTATGGCAATTTACATTAGTCTATGATGACCTATGATTGTGTATTGATGTTTGTAGTAAAAAATTAACTTAGATAAAGTTTAAAAAGACTACTATAGACAATCATAGACCAATATAGATTGTCATAGACTATCATAAACTACTATAGACCATCACAAACAATAATATGTTAGTCTTTCTTTGGCTTAAGTAAGTTGGGCTATGATGGTCTGTAGTTGTGTATGTCTATGAGGGTTTATAGTCATTTATAATTATCTATAGTTATTTTATATGCTTATAATTGTCATTGAACATGCTAAAACAAAAGAGAGATTAGTAAATTATGGTCTTTGATGGTCTGTAGTAGTCTATGATAGTCTGTGGTGGTCTATAATGGTCAATGATTTTTTATTGATGTTTGTAGTTGAATATGAACTTACTTAGAGTTTTGAAAGACTACTATAGACGATCAGAGACCCTTATAAATCACATAGACTATCATAGACTACTACAGACGATCATAAACCATAATATGTTAATCTTTCTTTAGCTTAAGTAAGTTGGTCTTTGAAATGGTCTACGATGGTATATAGTCATTTATGACTATCTGTAATGGTTTTTGATGCCTTTTGTTATCTATCAACTTACTTAAACCAAAGATAGACTAATAAATTATGGTGTTTGATTATATGTAGTGGTATATGATATTCTGTGGTAGTCTAGTTTATAACAGTCTATGATTATGTGTTGATGTTTGTACTAAAAAATGAACATACTTAGAGTAGAAAAATACTATTATAGACAATCATAGACCATTGTAGACCACCATAGATTGTCATAGACTACTATAGACCATCACAGACTATAATACATTAAGCTTTCTTTGGCTTCTGTAAGTTGGTTTATGAGCTTCTATAATGGTCTGTGATGGTCCCTAGCTGTCCAAAAATTTCTATGAGGGTTTCTAGTTATTTATAATTATTTGTAGTGTTTTTTGATGCTTATAATTGTCTATGAACTTACCTAAATCAAAGAGAGACTAATACATTAAGGTCTATGATGGTTTGTAGGGGTCTATGATAGTCTATAGTGATCAATAATGTTCTATGATTGTGTATTGATGCGTGTAATAAAAAAATGAACTTACTTTGAGGTTAAAAAGATTACTATAGATGATCATAGACTAATATAGATCGCTATAGATTATCATTGTCTACTATAGACCATTATAGACCATAATATGTTAGTCTTTCTTTCTCTTAAGTAAGTTGGTCTCTAACCTTCTATAGTAGTCTATGATGGTCTCTAGTTGTGTATAATGGTCTATGGGGTTTATAGTTATTTACAATTGTCTATAGTGGTTTTTGATGCCTATAATTGTCTATGAACTTTCTTAAACCGAAGATAAACAAATACATTATGGTCTATAATGGCTTATAATGGTCTATGATGGTCTCTAGTTGTGTATTGACGTTTATAGTTGAAAATGAAGTTACTTATAATTCTAAAAGAGTATTATAGATGATAAAGACAATTATATTCCACAATAAAATATCGGTAGACTATTGTAGACCATCATAAACTATAATATGTTAGTCTTTCTTTGGCTTAAGTAAGTTAGTCTATGACTTTTTATAATGGTCTATGATGGTCTCTAGTTGTATATAATTTTCTATGAGGGTTTATAGTCATTTATAATTATCTATATGGGTTTTTGATGCCTATAATTATGTATGAACTTAATTAAACTGAAGAGAGACTTATATGTTACTGTCTATGATCTTCTGTAGTGGTCTATAATAGTCTATGATAGTCTATGATGGTCTATGATTGTGCATTAATGTTTTGTAGTTAAAAATGAACTTACTTAGATTTAAAAAGACTACTATAGACAATTATAGACTATTATAGACCACTATAGACTATCATAAACTACTATAAACAGTCATAGACCATAACATGTTAGTCTTTCTTTGGCTTAAGTTATAATACCCCAAAATTGTGTATGAAATTCGATTAAATAAATTAAATAAAGAAGAATTGATCTTTGGAAATTTTATGAAATTTTTGGGAATACAAGATTATATATATAAGTAGCCGAAATGAGAAATGAAATTAATTGAAGTGAATTGAAACTTTGGTGTATAGAAATATAGAAAGAAAATGATTTAAAATTTAAACTTTGGTGTATATATATATATATATATAATGATTTAAAATATTTTTTTAATAAGTTTGTGAGATTAATACACAAACCGAGAAGGGGGTGTTACAATAATGGTCTATGATGGAATATGATTGTGTATTGATGTTTGTAAGAACTTATTTAGATATTAAAAATACTACTATAAATGATTATAGACCATTATGAACCACCATATACTATCATAGACAATTACAGATCATTAAAGACCATAATATGTTAGTCTTTTTTTTATCTTAAGTAAATGGTCTATGGCCTCGTATAATTTTCTATGATGGTCTCTAGTTGTCTATAATGGTCTATGAGGTTTTATAGTCATTTATAATTATCTATAGTGGTTTTTTATGCCTATAATTGTCTATGAACTTACTTAAACAAAAGAAAGACAAATACATTATGGTCTATGATAGTTTATGGTGGTCTATAATAGTCAACGATGATCCATGACTGTCTATCGACGTTTTTAGTAAAAAATGAAGTTACTTAGAGTTTAAAAAGACTACTATAAACCCTCATAGATGGTGCAAATCACAAATAATAGAAACAAGGAAAATAGAAATAAATAAACAAAAAGAGAAAAAAAAAAGACATTGCGCGATTATTGTGGTACTTGCAGGCATTACTGCAGTAACGCGGCATAACTTTGAAAAAAAAAAGGGGAATTGCAATACTGCGATACTGGGCTTGGGGTGCTGCAATAGTGAGATAAGAAAATTGAAAAAAAAAGAAGGCTTGTGTGGGCAAGAAACAAATTAGAAGTATTTTTCGACCTAGTACCGCGGTACTTGAATGCGAATACCATGGTAACTTGACAAGTTTCTAAAATATTGCGAGCAAAAGGCCATCCAAAATGAATTGGAAAGTCCCCAAACCCTAAATTACTATTTCCTATGCACAAGAATGAAGAAATAGCAAGTTTCCAGTGCTGAGAACACCCCAAACTTGCCAATTCTCACCTAGTTGAACTCTATCTAAACACTCTCTAGGCTCCCATTCTCTTTATCCCAGCGACAAGTCTTTGCTCTTTCTACCTCCCTCTTGACATCCCTTTTCTTTCTTGAGCTGTTCTAAATAACAATTGGAGTAGTAACGAAGTGCTACACAAAATTTTGTGCTAACAGTTGGGGAGATCTAAAGGAAATACAATTGGAGGTTGAAAAATGAGTTATTATTTGAGGTAGAGATGATTTTCAACTTTTACTTTATTATTTTGATTTAAATATGGCTTGCATGTATGTGATGCTCTGAATATGCATGATCAATTATTTTACATAGCATGTAAAATATGTATGCTTAGGCTTACATTAATAAATATGTATGCTAAGTGATGATATGATCCATACTATGTTGTTACCATGCTCGCATGTTTAATTTTTGTTTAAGTTCAGTTTATTTACATGAATATTATGTTTTTACACTTAATCAAAGATTAATTGAGATTCTAATTACGTACAACCGCGAGGAAGGATATCTTCGTATGTGTTCCAACCATGTCAGACCTTTGACTTAGA
This sequence comes from Tinospora cordifolia, assembly GCA_030144865.1. Taxonomy (NCBI): domain Eukaryota; kingdom Viridiplantae; phylum Streptophyta; class Magnoliopsida; order Ranunculales; family Menispermaceae; genus Tinospora; species Tinospora cordifolia. The sequence goes on along the minus strand of JAJIYU010001399.1, from coordinate 20,167 downwards.
ACTAGGTGTCAAGATTGACTCTAGAGTGAACTGGGTTTTTAAGAGTAATCCCAGTTCACAGAAAATGGTTTGAGTTTCAGGAATAATCTCTTTCCCTAGATTTGAAACATAGAGGTTAATCCCTTTAGATCTTAATTACAATTGAAAATAATAAACTGTTTGAATTACATAATATTTGAAAGTGCTTGACCTGTTTGTCTTATTTGTTGAAATAATGATTTAAACATTTGTAATGATCCATTGGGTTTTAAGTTCACCCCTTCTTTCTAATCTTTTAGGAAATTAATATATCAAGACCTTATGGAGTAGTCTTAGATTATTGTCTTTTTGAGATTTTATTAAACTGTAAGGTACGTTGGCCCAAGTATTTTTATTATAGTTTTGAAGTTATTTATGCTATATTGAACCCAAAGGCTATCTACCTTGGAATTTTGAATAAATTAATGATATTGGATTTTATTTATATCATGGTGTTGATATTATTATTTTTTATGAAATATATTTATGCCTAAGTTAATGTACTCATGAAGTCCCAAGGATTTGGGAAAAGAAAAAGGAAAGAAGAATAACGCAACAGGGGGCCCACCTCTTTAAGGTCCTAAAATAGAAAGAAAAATATCATTAGATAACATGGGCCCGAAGCACAGGAGGCAGGGTGTTACAGAAGTAAGTTGGTCTTTGACCTTATATAATGGTCTATGATGATATAGAATCATTTCTAATTTTTTGTAGTTGTTTTTTATGCCTATATTTGTCAATAAACTTACTGCAACCAAATAGAGACTAATACATTATGGTCTATGCAATGGTCTATGATAGTGTTTGGTTGTTTATAATGGTCTATGATGGTTTATGATTATGTATTGATGTTTGCAAACAAAAATGAACTTACTTACAGTTGAAAAAGACTATCACATACAATCATAGAGCATTGTAGACTACCATAATAAACTTACTTACAATCTATGATAGTCTCTAGTTCTATATAATGGTCTATGGGGCTTTATAGTCATTTATAATTATCTATAGTGGTTTTTGATGCCTTTAATTGTCAATGAACTTACATAAACAAAGGAAAGACTATTACATTATGGTCTATGATGGTCTATAGTGGTCTGTGATACTTTACGGTGGTGTTTAATGATTTATGATGGTCTATGAATGTGTGTTAATGTTTGTTGTTGAAAACAAACATACTTATAGTTGAAAAAGTTTACTATAGATGATAATTGACCATTATAGACCACCATAGAGTATCATAGACTACTATAGACCATAATATGTTAGTTTTTCTTTGGTTGAAGTAAGTTGGTTTATGACTTTCTATGATAGTTTATGATGGTCTCTAGTTGTATATAGTGGTCTGTGAGTGTTTATAGTCATTTATAATTATCTATATCTACAAACTCATTTAAACGAAAGAGAGACTAACAGATTATGGTCTATGATGGTCTATAATGGTTTACGATACAGTATGGTGGTTTATAATGGTCTATGATGGCTATGATTGCGTATTGATGTTTGTAGTCAAAAAATAAATTACTTAGAGTTGAAAAATACTACTTTAGACAATCATAGACCATTATCGACCACCATTAACTATCATAACCTAGCACAAACCATCGTAGATGATAGTATTTTAGTCTATTTTTGGCTTAAGGAAGTTTGTTTATGACCTTTTGTAATGGTCTAAGATGGTTTCTAGTTGTCTATAATCGTGTATGAGGGTTTATAGTCATTTATATTTATCTTTAGTGTTTTTGATACCTGTAATTGTCTATTAACTTACTTCAACCAAAGAGAGACTGGTACATTATGGTCTATGATGGTTTTTAGTTGTCCATGATATTCTATGGAAACCTTTAAAGGTCTATAATGGACTATAATTGTGTATTGATGTTTATAGTTGAAAATGAAGTTACTTATAGTTCAAAAAGAATATTAGAAACAATCATAGATCATTAGACCACCATAGACTATGATAGACTACTACAGACTTTCATCGACCATAATATGTTAGTATTTCTTTGGTCATAATAAGTTGGTGTATGACCTTCTGTAACTGTCTTTGATGGTTTCTAGTTGTGTATAATGGTTTAAGAAGGTTTATAGTCATTTATTATTATCTGAAGTAGTTTTTCATGCATGTAATATGCTCTGAACTTACTTAAACCAAAGAGAAACTAATAAATTATGGTCTATGATTGTTTGTTATGGTCTATGATAGTCTATGCTAGTCTATAATGATCTATGATGGTCTATGATTGTGCATTGATGTTTGTAATAAAAAATGAACTTACTTTGAGTTTAAAAAGACTACTATAGACAATCATAGGCTAATATAAACTACCATAGACTATCATAGACTACTATAGTCCATCGTAGACCAGAATTTGTTAGTATTTCTTTAGCTCAAGTAAGTTGGGCTATAACCTTTTATAATGGTCTATGATGGTCTCTAGTTGTGTGTATAATGGTCTAAGAGGGTTTATAGATGTTCATAATTATCTATAGTTCTTTTTGATGCCTATAATTATTTATGAACTTACTTAGACCGATGAGAGGCTAATACATTATGGTCTATAATGGTCCATACCAGTCTATGATTCTCTATGATGGTCTTTAATGGTCTATGATGATATATGATTGTGTATTGAAGTTTATAGTTGAAAAAGAAATACTATAGACAATCATAGACAATTATAGTCCACAATAGACTATCCTAGACTACTACAGACCATCATAAGCCATAATATATTTGCCTTTCTTTAGCTTAAGTAAGTTGGTCTTTAACCTTTTATAATAGTCTCTTATTTTTTATAATGGTTTATGAGGTTTTATAGTCATTTATAATTATCTATAATGGGTTTTAATGCTTGTAATTGTCTATGAACCTATTTTATTTGAAGAGAGACTAATACATTACTGTTTATGATGGTTTGTAGTGGTCTATGATGGTCCATAGTAGTATATGATAATCTATCGTGGTTGATCATGGTCTATGATTGCATATCAATTTTCAACTACTATAGTCGATCATAGACCTTTATAGACTACTATAAACCATCACAGACCACAATATGTTAGTCTTTCTTTAGCTTAAGTAAGTTGGTCTTTGACCTTCTATAATGGTCTATGATGGTATATAGTCATTTATAATTATTTGTAGTGGTTTTTAAGCTTGTGTTTTCGAAAACTTACTTATACTAAAGAGAGACTAATACATTATGGTCTATAATGGTATGTAGTGGTCTTCGATAGTCTATGTGGTCTATAATGGTCTATGATGGACTATGATTGTGTATTGATATTTGTAGTAAAAAAGGAACTTACTTAGCATTGAAAAAGACTACTTTAAATGATTATAGACCATTATAGACCACCATAGGTTATGAACTTATGTAAACCAAAGAAAGACTAATACATTATAGTCTATGATGGTTTGTGGTAGTCTACGATACTCTATGGTGGTCTTTAAAGGTCTATGATGGTTTATGATTGTGTGTTGATGTTTGTTGTCAAAAGTGAATGTACTTTTAGTTTTAAAAAGTTATATAAATCATCGTAGACCACATAGACTATTATAGACTATTACAAACCATCAAAGACCATAATATGTTAGCCTTTCATGTGCTTAAATAAGTTCTTTTATGACCATAATATATTAGTCTTTCTTTGGCTATAGTAAGTTGGTCTATAACCTTCTACAATGTTTTATGATGGTCTCTAGCTGTGAATAATGGTCTATGAAAGTTTATAGTCATTTATAATTATCTGAAGTGGTTTTTGATGCCTATAATTGTCTATGAACTTAAAGCAAAGAGAGACTAATACATTATGGTCTATGATTGTCTATTGTCTTCTATAATAGTTTATGCTGGTCTATAATGGTCTATGATTGTGTATTTGATGTTTGCAATCAAGTATAAACTTACTTGGAGTTTAAAAAGACTTCTATAGACAATCGTCGACCAATATTGATCGTCATAGACTATCATAGACTACTATAAACCATTATAAACCATAATATGATAGTCTTTCTTTACTTTAGTAAGTTGGTCTATGACCTTATGTAGTGATCTATGATGATCTTGTAATAACCTAGAATTTCGTGAACTCGTTACATTGTAAGTTAATATAAAAATTGACGACGACTGATTGAAATTTTATTCGGACAAAATGTTATCAGTTTAGATGATTTCATTTTATACAAAATCATGTTTATGGTGAATGAGATGTAACCTCAAAATTTTTTGTGGGTGATGAAAATCTTGTTGATTAAAAAAAATAAAAAAAATAAAATAAATAAATAAATAATAAATAATAAATAATAATAATAATAATAAGGAGAATAAATAAATAAACAAAGGAAATGATGATGAAATTAGGCATTGGAAAATTGTATTGAGATGTAAAAGTTAGTAATTGGGAAATTGGAATAGTTGATGTTTGAAAAAGGATCAAATTTTTGGATATGATTAGCAATTAACTATACACTAAAGTTTTAATAAATTGGCATTGATTTATACTAAAGTTTAAAACAAATAAAATGATTAACAATGTAAACCATTAAGTAAATTAAATAAGATTTCTAGAATTTGGTTAAAAAAAAATCAAACTTAAGTTGGTTTTGGCGGAGTTGAGCGAGGGTGAATGAAAATTTCACACCAGAGAAATCTGGTTTCTTCGAGTTGGGTCGGTAAGTGATAGATCGGGAACATTCAAGCTAGTGTGTTGGCAGTGATTCGGAGAAGGTCGAGAATGGCTCCTCATTTATAGGGGGGCGTTGGCAGTGAGATGAGCGTTGTATCTGTGGGAGTTGCAGTGAGTGAAGAGGAAGAAGAAGAAGACGACTAGAAGAAAGGAAATGGCGGACAGTGAAGTGGCAGACTGAAAACTGTGAGCAGAGAGCCGAATTCTGGGTAGGGAGATCAAAACAGAGCCATAAAACAAAAACAGAGGAAAGAACAGAGGAAGATGAATGGAAGCTGTTGAAGTTTGCTACAACCGTTGAATGAAGAAGAGAAATGCTAGCAAGTTGGTCCTTGCCATGGTTGGGACAGAGCATGATCAGCAGGGAGCATTGGTGTTAGAAGCTGGAGGCTGGGTTGCTGCTGTTGGAAAACGACAGGAAGAAAAAGACACAGTGGAGCTGAAAAACGAAGAGAAAGAAGAACAGAGTAGCATAGTTTGCTACTGTTGCTCACTGGCTGCCGAACAGAGAAGAAGAACGGAGAAAAGAGCAGCATAATTTGTTGCTGCTGCTGCTCACTAGCTACCGAACAGAGAAGAAGAACAGAACAGTGAGGTTTGGTGGTTGTGTGGACGAACGGGTGGAAGAGAAAAAACCTGGTGTGATAAAAAAAAACTGCAGTTGCCATTGTTGTTGCTGTAAATGCCACAGCTACTGCTGTTGTAAACCGAATGAAAAAAAATGAAGAAAAGGAAGGCGTGCTCCTGGAACCTGGCTGGACGGTGAGCAGAACACGGTCGGGTGGTGCGTCGTGGTGGCAGTTTCTTTGTCAATTAGTAGTTGATCAAATTAAAGGGGTAAGTGGTTTCATGAATTTAGATGATTCAAATTAAACATGTTTAGTGGGTAATCTAAGTATAGGGATTTATTAATGTGGATTAAATAATAATACCAGAAAATATAGAGAATACATATACACAAATAAACATAAATTAGAACTAAGAATTAGAAAATACTAAGATCAATTAAGAAAGATATTTTCAATAATCTAAAGTTAAGCAAGAAAATTACGAAGATTTCTAATTGATATAATTTTAGTATCTTTAGACAAAGATGAGATTATTGTAGGATTTATCATCACCATAACTTGAATTAGAATCAAGGATAACACAAATAAATCAATTTGGATGGGTTAGAATAATAAAGTTTTTATGACATAATACTAAAGTTTGGAAAATAAAAGAATTAACTAATGTATCTTCATGTATTTAAATTAAGTAGTCAAAGAAATTAAAAATCATTTATTCAAGTACTTAATTATTTAAGTAGATAAATATTTAAATTAGAAAAATAAATAAATAATAATTATTCGAATTAGCACTATAAGTGATCTCGGTAAAATTTCAAGAGTAGCATAAGACTAAGATTTTCAAGTCCGAATAAGACTAAAGATTTGACAAATAGAAGTTTTATTTTGTTCGTAATTATTATATGAATAATGTAACTATAATAAAAAGAATGAGAAACTATAGAACACTTAAATTGTTAAGGACACCAAAGATTTCCAAAAATGTGTCTAATTCCTCGTGAACATTAGTAGTAAGAAAAAATAATAGAAATATTAATCGAGAAATCGTACGTTATAATTATTTTGCAGATAAAAAGCTCTAGGACGATCATAGTGACAAAGGAGTAGGAAATCGCCAAGAATTTAGGTAGGTGCGATTCTTTCTCTCACATGTATTATACGGATTTAAAATTTAAGACATTGTTTGAATAAGTTCTAGGTTGTTGATGTTTGGGGAAATTCGATTTCAATTGTTGGTGTTGTTGAATGACGTGTGATGATTAGTCCTTGATTTTAGCGTGCTTGTATATGAAATTATGTTTTTAGATTTCATCGTTTGATCAATTATCGTACTCTGTTAATATCTAGCATTAGTAAAATTGTTTTGCTATGATATGAATGATGCTTTGGTGTGATTAAAGTAACTTTATAAAACTAAAAGAAGACAAAGGTTATTAAGAATCCATGTACCGGTGCGATCGTTGAGCCGAAAGGCGGATCGTAGGTATCCCCACCCTAGAGCTGCCTGTGACAGCTCAAAGTCTTTCGGAGACGATATGACGTCGCGATGAGTACTCTCTCTGGGACTGTGATACTGAGACATAACTAATTTTAGACGGTATCAATTCCTAAGGCCTCTATGATTACGATTAGATTGGATCACAAGGAATACCGAGAGGGATCTCAACCTTCTTCCGGTCTTGACTTCAACCAAAACCAAATAAATGTTTGAAACGCCTAATGATTGAAAGTGCTTGTAATGTTTGAGATTGGGTCTGTATAATGCATGTGATGTGTAGGAATGATCCACTGGGCTTTCGAGCTCACTCCCACTTTATTTTTCAGGTATACCTGGACGTAGAATATGTTGACTACGTCAGAAGACCCGCACTCTAATTTGGACACCTCATGGGGAGGTCGTCCGGGATAAGATACTTGGAGGTTAAGTTTTATGTAGTTTACTGAATTATTTTAATATAATTATGTTGGTTTTAATTTAATATTTTTATCTTTAATGATCTTACTGGTTTTACAATTTTGGTCTAAATGAATATTTTCAAATATTTCGCTTTATTATTCATGCATTGTTTTAAAAAAATATAATGATTACATAGAGAAATGATTTTGATCTTTGGTTTATTTTAAAACACCTACACAAACATTGACTTGAAAATAAATTACTACAAACTTGATTTCAAAGAAAGAGACTCTAACAAGAGAAGAATTCATGTAGCACCTTGATTTTCATTGGGCGACGATCCTCACGTGAAGAAAACCGTGAACAGCGGTTCGGTTAAAAATTGGGGTGTTATAGATCTCTAGTTGTGTATAATGGTTTATGTGGGTTTATAGTCATTTATAATTATCTATGGTGGTCTTTGATGCTTATAAGTGTTTATGAACTTACTTAAATCGAAGAAAGACTAAGATATTATGGTCTTTAGTAGTCTATGATAGTCTATGGTGGTTTTTCATGCTCTATGATTCTATATGATCATGTAATGATGTTAATAGTTGAAAATGAAGTTACTTATAGTTATGAAAGAGTATTATAGGTGATCATAGACATTTATAGTCCACAATAGACTATCGTAGACTACTATAGACCATCATAGACCATAATATGTTAGTCCTTTTTGGCCTAAGTAGGTTCGCCATTAACCTTCCATAATGGTCTATTATAGTGTCTGGTTTTTTATAATGGTTTATGAGAGTTAATAGTCATTTATAATTACCTGTAGTGGTTTTTGATGCCTGTAATTGCCTTTGAACTTACTTAAACCAAAGAGATACCAATACATTATTGTCTATGATGCTCTGTAGTAGTTTATAATAGTCTATGGTGGTCTATAATGGTCTGTGATTATGTATTAATATTTGTAGTTGAAAATGTACTTAGAGCTGAAAAAGACTACTATAGATAATCATAAACTATCGTAGACTACTACAAACCATCATAGACCACAATATGTTAGTTTATTTTTGGCTTAAGTAAGTTGGTCTTTGACCTTCTATAATGGTCTATGAACTTACTTAAACCAAAGAGAGATTAATACATTATGGTCTATGATGGTATGTAGTTGCCTATGATAATCTATGGTGGTCCTTAATAGTCTATGATGGTTTATGATTGTGTATTAATGTTTATAGTCGAAAATGAAGTTACTTAGAATTTAAAAAGAATACTGTAGACGATCATAGATCATTGTAGACCACCATAAACTGTCATAGACTACTACAAACAATTGTAAACCATAATATGTTATTCTTTGGCTATAGTAAGTTGGCCTATGACTTTCTATAATGGCCTATGATGGTCTCCAGCTATCTATAATGGTTTATGAAGGTTGATAGTCTCTTACAATTATTTGAATTTGTTTTAGATTTCTATAATTGTCTATGAACTTGCTTAAACCAAAGAGAAACTAATACATTATGCTCTATGATTGTACGTTTTGCTTTATAATAGTCTATGCTGGTCTATAATAGTATATGATGGTCTATGATTATGTATTGATGTTTGTAATTAAAATTGAACTTACTTAGTGTTGAAAAAACCTACTATAAACAATCATAGACTAATAGATACTACTGTAGACTATCATAGATTACTATAGATTACTGTAAACCATAATATTTTAGTTTTTCTTTGGCATAAGTAAGTCGGTTTATGACCCTTTACAGTGGTCTATGATGGTCTTTAGTTGTGTGTAATGGTATATGAGGGTTTACAGTCCTTTATAATTATCTATAATGGTTTTTGATGCCTATAATTGTCTATGAACTTACTTAAACTGAAGATACACTAATACATTATGGTCTATAGAAGTCTATGATAGTCTATAGTGGTCTTTAATGGTATACAATTTTGTATTAATGTTTATAGTAAAAAATAAAGTTATTTATTGTCAAAAAGAGTGCTACAAACGATCATTGATAATTATAGCCCACAATAGACTATCGTAGACTACTATAGATCATCATAGACTGAAATATGTTAGTCTTTCTTTAGCTTTAGTAAGTTAGTCTTTGACCTTCTATATTGGTCTATGATGGTTTCTAGCTGTTTATAATGGTCTATGAGGGTTTATAATCATTTATAATTATCTAAAGTGGTTTTGATGCCTAAAATTGTTTATGAAGTTACTTAAACCAAAGAGAGTCTAATACATTATGGTGTAAGATGGTTTTTGTGGTCTATAGTAGTCTATGCTAATCTATAATGATCTATGATGGTCTATGATTGTCTATTGATGATTGTAATCGAAAATGAATTATTTTAGAGTTTAAAAAGACTACTATAGACAATCATATACCAATATAGACTGCCATAGACTATCATAGACTACTACAAACCATCATACACTATAGTATGTTAGCCTTTCTTTAGCTTAAGTAAGTTGGTCCATGACCTTTTATAAAGGTCAATGATGGTCTCTAGCTATCTATAAAGGTCTATGAGGTTACTGTCATTTATAATTATGTATACTAGTTTTTGACTTGCGATTGTCTATGAACTTACGAAAACCAAAAAGAAACTAATACATTATGGTCTATGATGGTTTGTAGTGGTCTACGATAGTCCAAGGTGGTCTTTAATGGTCTATGATGGTTTATGATTGTGTATTGATGTTTATAGTCAAAAATGACATTCATCAGAGTTCAAAAGGACTACTATAGACGATCATAGATCATTATAAACCACCATAGACTATCATAGACTACTATAGAACATCATGGACCATAATATGTTAGTTTTTCTTTGGCTATAGTAAGCTAGTTTATGACTTTTTATAGTGGTCTATGATGGTCTCAAACTGTTTATAATGGTCTATGAAGGTTTATGATCTTTCATAATTATTTGAATTGGTTTTTGATGCTTTTAATTATTTATAAACTTACTTAAACTAAAGAGAGACTAGTACATTATGTTTTATGATCTTCTGTTGTGGTCTATAATAGTCTATGCTAGTCTATAATGGTCTATGATGCTCTGTGGTTATGTGTCGATGTTTGTAATTGAAAATGAACTTCCTTAGACTTTAAAAAGACTACTATAGATTATTATAGACCAATATAGGCCGCCATAGACTATTATTATAGGCTACTACAGACGATCACAAACCATAATATGTTTGTCTTTTTTAGTAAGTTGGTCTATGACCTTTTATAGTTGTCTATGATGGTCTTTAGTTGGGTATAATGGTCTATGAGGGTTTATAGTCTTTTATAATTATCTATAGTAGTTTTTGATGCCTATAATTGTCTATGAACTTACTTAAACCGAAAATATACTAATACATTATGGTATATAATGGTCTATAACACTATATGATAGTTTGTGGTGGTCTTTAATTGTCTATGATGGTATACTTTTGTGTATTGATGTTTATAGTCAAAAATTAAGTTATTTATAGCCAAAAAGAGGACTATAGACGATCATACGCAATTATAGTCCTTAATAGACTATCGTAGACTACTATAGGCCATCATAGACCGAAATATGTTAGCATTTTTTTGGTTTGAGTAAGTTGGTCTTTGACCTTGTATAATGGTCTATGATGGTCTTTAGCTATCTAAAGGGTCGATAAGGGTTTATAGTCATTTAGAGCTATCAAAAGTGGTTTTTGAGGCCTAAAATTGTCTATGAACTTACTTTAACAAAAGAGAGACTATTATGGTCTATGATAGTCTTTTGTGTTCTATATAGTAATCTAGGCTAGTCTATAATGGTTTATGGTCTATGATTGTCTATTGATGTTTGTAATTGAAAAAGAACTTTCTTAGAGTTTAAAAAGACTATTATAAACAATCATAGACCACTATAGACTATCATAGAGTACTATAGACCATCATAGACTATAATATGTTACTCTTTCTTTTGCTTAGGTAAGTTGGTCTATGACCTTCTATATTGGTCTATGATGGTTTGTAGTTGTGTATAATGGTCCACGAGGCTTTATAGTCATTTACAATTATATATAATGTTTTTTTTATTACTATAATTGTTTATAAACTTACTTAAACCAAAGAGAGACTAACACATTATGGTTTTTGATGGTTTGTAATAGTTTATGATAGTCTATGGTGGTCTACAATGGTCTATGATGGTCTCAGATTTTGTATTGACATTTGTAGCTAAAAATGAACTTATCAAGAGTTAGAAAGATTACTACAGACGATCATAAACCATTATAGACTCTCAAAGACTATTAGAGACTACTACAGACCATCAAGACCACAATATGTTAGTTATTCTTTGGAATATGTAAGTTGGTCTTTGACATTCTATAATGGTTTGTGTTGCTCTCTAGCTGTCTATAATGGTCTTTGACAGTATATGGTCATTTATAATTATCTGTAGTGGTTTTCATGCCTATAATTGTCTATGAACTTACTTAAATGAGAGAGAGACTAATATATTATGGTCTATAGTGGTCTATGACTGTCTACGATTGTGTATTGATGCTTGTTGTAAAAAATGAACTTAGTTAGAATCGAAAAAGACTACTCTGGATAATCATAAACAACTATAGACCACCATGGACTATCATAGACTATTACAACCATCATAGACTATAATATGTTAATCTTTCTTTGGCTTCTATAAGTTGGTCTATAACCTTCTATAATAGTCTATGATGGTCTCTAGCTGTCTAGAAAGGTCTATGAGGCTTTATAATCATTTATAATTATCTATAATAGTTTTGGTTACCTGTAATTGTCTATGAACTTACTGAAACCAAAGAAGGACTAACACATTATGGTCTGTGATTGTCTGCTATGGTTTATAATAGTCTATGGTAGTCTATAATTGCCTATGATGGTGTATGATTGTGTATTGATGTTTGCATTTGAAAATGAACTTCCTTAGAGTTGAAAAAGACTATTATAGACGATCAAAGACCATTATAGACGACTATAGACTATCTTAGACTACCACCGACCATAATAGACCATAATATGATAATCTTTCTTTATCTTAAATAAGTTTGTCTTTGACCTTCTATAATGGTCTATGATGGTCTCTAGTCGCGTATAATGGTCTTTGAGGGTTTATAGTCATTTGTAATTATCTATAGCGGTTATTGATGCCTATAAAATTGTCTATAAACTTACTTAAACCAAAGAGATGCTAATATTTCTGGTCTCTGGTGAATGGTGAATGTTTTGTTTTATGAAATTCTAAATTTATTTTCAATTTAATGTCATATTCTGAAATTTTTATTTATATTTCATGTTTATGGGATTTAGTATGAGAATATGGTGATTCTAACCACGTACCATCATAGTAGACACATGGTTGCTATGAGTGTTCTCTTCTTATGATTAGTTCATAAGGTTTGTAATACCTAAGTGATTGGTTGGTGGGTTTGAGTCCCTAAGTCCACAATATAGCTTGGGAAAAAATAAAAGGAAAGAATTTGTAAGCTAACTATTCTAATTCCCTTTAATCTCCAAAATAGAATGAGTTCATATAGTATATAATTCAATGTAGGTTTGGAATCATTAAGTATATGTCTTACACGTATTATCTTAATATATAATAATGGAAAGATCTAATTAATATGATGAAGCTATAACTTACAAGAATATGTTAATTCCTTTTATGCAATATATTCCAAATATTATGAGTTAGAATGATATTTCAATTACATATTTATATATTAAAAATGTCACATTAGCCTCTTTTGGACATCAAACGATATATTTACACTATCAGATAAAAAGTGTGATGTGCTCTTTAAAATACATACCTATTTAAAATATTAGTTGAAAAGAAGGTATAGTTAGTAAGCCAAATATCGTATATTTCATAATATAATTCCATTCAATGTTTACTTTCCAATTACTATCTTACAAAGGCATCAACCAAGAAGGCAGAAGATCATATGGCTTCTCAACCAGGCTTGCTCACAGAACGGCCATGGACAAAGCTTGGGAGATTTCACGTACTTATGTCTAAAATATACCCACAGAAAGGCTGTGAAGTATATTATTCTATTTCAACTGGCCTAATTGTATTTTTAGTGCAACTACTTTAAATCAAAAACCATATTAACTTCAAACACAACAACAATAGGATTTCATCTATATCAGCAAAATTGGCTTGATTGTTCTGTCCAAAATTTCAACCCTTCCTATGTTGATAATCTTGTGCCATGTGCCTAGATTTTCCACACACTCATCAACTTTCGTTGATTCTTTTGAAGTTTTTCCCGTTTGGTGCTAATTGGTTTCATATTTTCTTGTCCTCTTTCTTGACTTTATTCTTTTGAAACTTAGTCTTAGTTGATTGCTCTTCAACCATGTTTGCTTTTGCTTCAACTCGAAGTTTTAATATCAGATCAGTAATGAATGTTTCTTTACGTTTATGCTTGAGATAAACCTTGAAATTCTTCCAAGATGGTGGCGCAATTTCTCTATAATAGCACCACTTTGAAAGTGTTCATTCACTATGCCCCCTTCTACATGTAATCCATGAATCCATACTTGAAGTACTTCTAATTTTTTTATGACAAACTTTGAATCATTTATAGAATACTTGATAAATTTTCTAACAACAAACTTTTTTACTTCAGCACCTTCAATTTTATATATATTTTTTCTCAAGTAAGTCCCAAACATCTTTTGCAGTCTTACATCCTGCATATACATCATTGATTGTATCATCCAATCTATTCATAATGTAATTTTTGCATAGAAAATCAGATTGTTTTCAAGCCTCAATAGTCATAAAAGTTACCTTGGACATTGGATCTTTATCTCATTTGGAACCTCTTCTTTAATTATATGTGAAGTTCATAGTAGTCAGCCAGAAATTTATTTTCTGATGCCATATCTTAAAGTCTAGACCCTTGAATTTTTTGGGTCTCTCATCCTTTGAATTTGTAGTACTTGTAGTTGTTTGAGAAGCCATGGTTTCAAAATCAGTCAACCAAATGTAATAACTCATCAACACTTAAAAATTGCAAATCAAGAAATTTAGAGGTATGGACTTGAAATTTTTGTCTTAGAGTTTTAGAATTCTACATATAAAAGTCAAACTTAACAATAACAATAAATGCAATACCAATCAAAAGAAAAATAAATCAATACAGATTGATAGAAGCTTGCACTCGACAATGTTCTAAGACAGAATTTGTCCACTTCACATGTGCTCGAAGACCAATGGGATATTGTCTCCCACGGTATGACTATAAACAAAAAAGATCAAAGCACTTTGAAGTGATTATCTAGCAATTTAGAAGTACTCAAGTTTATGGATTGCTCTTTTCTAGAAAAATGCATCCTTCATCTGTAAAATAAAAATATTATTTATAAAAAATGAAAAGGTTTAATTTGAAAAATCATATATTTTTAGACAACTAATAAAACAATTAATTAATTGTCTTAAAACAATTAGTAACATCGAAAAAAATAGTTGATTAAATTTAAAATTTATAAAATAGTTTGTTTGACTCAAGCACCAAGGCCTAAGGCCCTTGTTTTTTATTTATTTTATATAATTATATTTCTAAAATCATTCATGGCCCCATCTTTGGGCCAACTTCCTTACCTCTTTTATCTAAGGTACTCTCACTTTAGTTTTCTTTTTATTTTTAATACCTTTTTTTTCCATCTTTCCTATCCAAGACTATTTTTTTAATCTCATTAAAACTCTTTTCTAAAAAAATTTACTTAATTTCTTGTGTCTTAGCAAGAGAAGTTCTGCCACTAACATTTAATCGCAGGGACCAAGTAGATGATGACATCAAGAAAAAACTATGGGTTGTGAGTAAGGTATGCAATACTTAATCATTTTTTATGTGGAATTTCTTTGAAAGTTATGAACTTTATTATGTGTCATATGAAAATGTAGGAAAAGTATATCATCAAAGAATCACACAAGAAATATGTATTAAAGGTTATGAATAAGTCGTGGAGAGATTTTAACTCTTGGTTAACAAAACGAATAAGAAGTAGTTAATGATCAAGATATATGTGAGCATCTTGTCTTGGAATGTGTTTAATGTATATTTTTCAAAAGATATCATAGAAAAATTGTTTTATATTTATATATACATAGGCTAAGAGTGATTGGTTTCAAAAAATGAGGGTAGAGCAAAAGATTCATCGTGTAGTGAGCTAAAAGGGTTACGTAAGAATAGAACATGAAATGGTAATGTTTATTTACTTGTATTTGCAAATTTATTTTGCTAGGACTAGTTTTCTTTCCATTTAAATATATTTTAGAAAAAAGGAGATCTATCTATAACAAGAGTTGATGTTTGGGTTAAAGGACACATGAGAAAAGATGGAAAGCCTAATAATGAAGTTGTTGAAGATTCGTTAATGCTCTATGAACCCTTAATAAATATTATAAGTATTTATATTTTTTTTGAGTATTATTTAATATTTTTTCACATCTCATGTTTCATTCTTTTACTTAGAGAAAAATAGAAGAATGTTCTAAGGGGAATAATGCTAAAGAGTTAGAAACAATTACAAATGATGCATTCGCTAAGGTTTTTGGTTGTGAACGTCCTAGGTGGGTAGTAGGTCTTAGATTTAGTGCAACTCCTTCTAAATTAAAAATACAAATTAAAAATGATTCAAAAGTACAAACACTTGAAAAAGAGATTAAAGAATTGAAGGATCAAGTCAATTAATTTCACGACCATACTTTTGAGCTGCAACATCAAGTTAATGAACTTTGAATTCTCAAAAAGGCAATACAACTAGTATGAGTTAAGTTTAACTCAAGTTAACTTTGTTGATGTATTATTTTTGTATATATTAATACTATTAATATTTTGAATGTCTTATAAGACAATAGTGGCAATGTTAATGATGGGCCTCGTTCTTCTGCACCAAGATCCAACGTAGTTGCATATTATGAAAAGTTAGTTATCATTCCTTCTCAATGAGAATTTAATGTTTTCTTTATATAATTTTCATAGGTAAAGGCAAACTTGATACCAAAAAATCAAAAAGCTTCTCGTGTGCCCCACAGGTATGTCTAGCTACTAAACTTAATTTAATTAAAATTTAAGTTTGCTAGGATTATAAATAATATTTAATTTGTATTATAGTCAATAGATGATAGTACTGGTTATAACAAAGAGGGGAGGTTGGAAGAAGCATTTTGCTTTGGCTATTACACAAAGCAGGTAGAAGAGTTATACAGAAAAAAGAAGAAGACTCCTTGAGTCCAAACTAGTGATAAAGTATTTTCAAAGGTTAGTCCTTAGAAGGAAATTACAAAGTTTGATCATAAAGGAAAGTTATTGCTCAAATTCATCAGTCCATTTGAAATACTTAGAAGGATTGGTGAATGCGCATACAAACTAGATCTACCCAACAAAATGTCTTCAATCCACAATGTATTCCATGTGTTAGTGCTCAAAAGATATGAATCAATCTCTCTCACATAATTCATTTGGAAGAGATTGACATTCAAGATGAGGCCACATATGAGGAAGCAGTAATCAAAATAGATTGTAAGGTACCAAGCTTAAGAATGAAAGACATTTCATTAGTCAAAGTTTTCTGGATGCAACATGGCATTGAAGAGGCAACTTAGAAATTAGAAAGCGATATGAGAAATAAATATCTAGACCTCTTCACTAGGAATGTTTGACTAGAAAACATTGGAACAAGTAAGGAAAATATTTTTATAGATATTAAAATACACATCGAAGAGGATTCTAATAATAAGTGTCATAACCTAAAACGCAAGAAGTAGATGATTGCAGGAGAAACTATAGGGGATTGCGTACGATTTACTATCTTAGATACTCAAACCATATTATTTTCCATTCAATGTAGTTAAATTTATTCTCGGTTTGATATTGTTGTATTACATTGCGATACTCTATACTTGCAGTTATCTCAACATGTGGTCAGGGTACATGTTGTAGTTATGATAGCACTCGAGGGTTGATCATGGGGCTAAGGTATCCTTGAGGTGCACCTAGTGCTTGACTCGCTCGAGTGGCTAATACATTTGATGTCTAATCCTATTGATGGCTAGTATGCTTATTGTTTGACCCACTTGAATAGAATTTAGAGTTGAATTTGGTTTGGGATACACTGAGCGTTCACATGAAATTTAAATGTTGCTTTTAAAGGAGTGCAATGACTATTTTGATAGCTATCTTCCCTAAGATTATATGGCATACTCATTAGCAGATCATTTACTTACTCATGAATACAACACTGTTTTATTATAGAATGCTTGCCTAAACTACTATTTTGATTTCATTGCTTACTGAGCTTATTGTCGAACTCAGGCTCACTACTCTATCTAAATTTTATCTTTCAAGTCCTTTAATGGTGGATAAGAGTAAGGGTGTCATCATAGCATCAGTCCTCCCAATCACCATTTTTTTTAGGTCGGTTAGTTGTTATATTTTGGTTATATGGACTTTGTAGGTCAAATGTGTTTTGAAATTGATATATAATGTATATAAGGCTTCTATTCGACAAACATGTAATAACTCTATTTCTATTGTAATTAGAAGAGATTTGCTTCTACACTTTAATTATTGTGCATATTTTGATGTTATGTGTAAGATGGTATAATCAAAGGGTTAACAATGATAGAATGAACTTGGCTCATTTAGTGGACTTGTTAGGTCATTGTATCAATTGGATTGCCCTTCATCTCAACAAATTGGTCTTGACAATTTAAAAATTAGAAGTGGTCTCTACACACATATCTCAATAATATGCATTATAAAATCAATAAAAAAAATATAAAGCTTATGGGAAATAAAGTTTTAAAAAATATTTTTATCAAACATTACTGAGAAATTATTAAATAAATTGGTACACTTATAGTTGTTATGCAACAACATTTTCAATCAAATGTCATCAGTACTGCATATTTTAAGGCTTGTATTTATACATTCACTGATTTTAAAGTTAGTGATTCTATTGAGAGAGAAAACACACACACACACACACAACTGTATATAGTTAATTTTTTAAGGTTTTTACTTGTACATTCACTAATTTTAATGTTGTAATTATATATAAAATGAACACACCTGCAATAGTTAATTTAACGTTGTCCTTTAATTATCATGAATCGTTAACCATTTATTTATAGATGGCTCATATTGTCCGGACTTAATTAATCATCATGGAAAGACAAAACCTAGATTTAAAAATAACCATAATAATAATAATAATAATTCAAAAGCAAGATGTCAGTAGTTCAACAGGCTTTGATGTATGAATTTCTAATATTCACAATACCACTCAGCTTCTTAATGAGTGGTATGGCACTTGCAGTCTATAGTTGGGTTTGGTATGGTACTCAGCTTGTACGTTTTCAGGAAGTTGCATAGCACTATCTACCAATGCTTTTATTGTATAAAGCAGTATCTTCATTGTGTTATTATTATTTTAGCAATAGATTATTTATTACAGTATCTCAAACCCAACCAACTACATTGACGAGTGATGATAATTACCATATGTTATCTTTACAACTAATTTCTTCCTCCTTGCCCTTAGCTTTTGGCATCAAATGGAATCCAACTAAGCAACTGTGTTAATGTTGCAGAGTGACATTTTCTAATGGGATTTTGCTCAAATCATATTATTTGGAGATTCACTCCTAATGGGATCTTCAATGTTTGATCTGCTTATAAACTAGCTACTAAAGGGAAGGTACAACATGGACGATTCACTTATAACTAGATCCAGCGCACCCTATTTTTCAAAAGATCCATTACTTTGTATAACTGATTATCTATGCTAAGATTCTCATTGAAGAACACAGATTCAATAGAAAGTTAACTGATAACCTATCTATAAAAGATGTGTGAGTGCCACTGAGGATATTGTTCATGCATTAAGAGATTGTCGTTATTCTCATAATATTTGGAGGCACATCTGTGGGCATAACTATCCGTTTATATTCTTAGGTGCTGATGTCACACAATGGTGTGAGGATAATTTCAAGGATATGCGCTCCCTTACCATGAACAATCCTCAATCCATTTGGCCTATGAAGATTGCTTCTGCTATATGGATTATCTAGAATCATAGAAACAAGATGCTCATTGAAGGCGTCATTGATAGCATGGGAAGTGTTCTATTCAGATGAAAATGCATGCTCGCAAATATGAGAAACGCTTTTGCAGCAAGCTTCAAGCTAGCTATTCCTAGAAACAACCATTGGATTTCTTGGAGGCACCCTGATAGGGATTGGGTCAAAATCAATACAGATGTGGCAGCCTGAGGTAACCCAGGTCGAGCATCATTTCGAGCTATTATCCGAAATCATAAAGAGGAATGGCTAGCTAGCTGTTTTGGTAGAGTGGGTGTTTGTACCAATGTAGTTGTTGAACTTTAGGGAATCAAGAACAACTTATAGTTGGTTGTGGATAGAAACTTCACTAGAGTCATTTTGGAAATGAATTCTAAGGTGGCCCTAGACTTCGTAGATGCAGCTGACTTTTCTCTCCATCTCCTCACCAATCTTATTGAAGATATTACTTTCCTTAAGCGACGCTATTGGAAAATTCAATTTTACTATACTTTTCATGAAGGTAACCAATGTGCAAATGTTCTTGCTAATAGAGTGTCACACCCCGACCCCCGGACCGGACGTCGTGTCTGTCAATGTGTGGCCCCGTCGTCGGGCATCGCGCGGCTCCATGCTCGGCGCGTGGTCCGCCGAGGCCCCGGGCGTGCGACAGATGTCGTCAGTCTATCTTTCTACCTCTATACATGAGGTTTAAATCATTTCTTTAATTTCAAGAAGTCATTTTAATCATGCTTCACTAAGCAGTTAGTTTCAAATTAAGTTCACCGGATGTTCAAAATCATATTTATACTGGAAATCAAGATAATAATAGCGGAAGCATTTCTTTCAGATCAAATCTTTCTAAATCATTGAACACTGTATA
>JAJIYU010001398.1:0-36700 GCA_030144865.1 Tinospora cordifolia | reverse complement strand
TATATGTGTATTTATACTTTATTTTTATTTATTTATTTTACTAAACCTTAATTTTTCATTTAATTATCAAATTAAGGTTTTATTTGTTTAATTTTCATTATAACTCTAATTTATTTTATTTTTCATGTGCCGACCCACCATTTGTACCCAAAATTTCTTAAAATCTTTGAAATTAATTTATTCAACTTATTTTACAAAATTCTGGGGTATTACAGAGGCTGTACCTGTGGCTGAAGTTGTACTGGTGCCGGGTTTTGAAATTGTGACAGGTTCCTAATGACCTGTCCTACCACTTGCCAAGTGAATTCGACTAACATATTTGCAATAACCATTGTCCCAACTGGAGCTTCTGCCACTAGTATTTCATTTTCCTTATGCCCTGACTCATCAGTATTTTCGTCCCTTATTCTTGCCATTATCTATAAGCCAAAAGTCATTTTAGTATCCATTAGTTCAATGTGATATCAGTAAGAGAAATTTCAATACTCAAGGAGAATCATAACTTTATCTCAATTTAATTTGGGTTACACAAACCCCTTTTCCCCAAGGTTTGGATACTAAAAGCTTTTGCAACTTGTGATAATTGACATCCTTTCTATATCTATCTTTAATTTTTCATTCTATTGTCAAAGTCATTTTCTCGTAGTGTTCGTGTTATAATGACTCTAGATTCATGTATCGAAGTTTTTAGTTGGTTTCATGGCCTATCAATTTATGCTTTTAGGTCTAAACTTTGAGGTTTTTGATTCTTCATGTAGGTTTTGGGTATAGGATTTTTGGTCTCATATAATAGTATTCAAAATCATAATACTAAAGAGCATGCAAGCGACCATTCAATCAACACAAAATTTCCTCTAGCGTAGAGAGATTTCCAAGCTTTCAGTGTCTCATACCACTCTTGCCCGGTGACATAGGCTTCCACTCAAGAACCTCGCTACACCCAAACAATTTGGCAAATGGCTAAGGTCTCCCAAGTCTCCCTATATTTAACCATCCCATGACATCTAAGCATAGAGAAACAAGCTCTTCCAGAATCACTGACCATTCACCAACTATGGCCTATCAATCTCTAAGTCCAGGATTTCTCCATATTTAATACCTCATAATTTTGTCAACAAAGAATTATGAATGAAATAAAATTCATTGAGAAAAACATATTGAAGGCAAATGAAACCTTAGCATCAAGATGATCTAACTAATGATATAAGGTTAGTGGAATTATCAAATATTAATTAATAAATTTATAATTTTGCAATTATGGGACTAATTATCCAATATAAAGTAAGTAGAGTGAATTATATAAATTCGTACCCTCCAAAAATAAAAAGTATGAGATAAACACATAGAAATAAAGAAATGAAAAATAATACAAAGAAATTTAAATTATTAAGTGTTGGAAATATTTAAAAAATAGAAATAAATAAAATAAATACAATATTAAAGAAATAGAAAGGGAAAAAACATTAGCAAGTCAATAAAATAGAAGGACATATACAAAAATCAATGTTTACATCAATTAGAAAGTATGTAATTGGCAATTTTCGAATAATAACAACTTTAAAAAGTAAATTTTGTAATTAGAAATTGCATCCAACGGTCCAAACTTGATCTGTCCGATCCAACGAATGAAATCGAAGCCCACAACAACGCTCAGAATCACCGAATCACTGAAATCCAATGGCCCAGAATCGATCAGGCTAATCTAATGGTTCAGATTCGCTTCGTTGATCGCAAACGACACTGCACTCAAGGTCCATCCAACGGTGAAGATCAAAGTCGTTTTGTTAATCGCGATCCAGTGCTGTGTTCGAGGTTGATCAATGATCCATAGCGAATTCGTTAATCTCGATCGCGATTCACTACTGCGCTCAAGGTTGATCAACGATCCACGCTGGTTTCGTTGATCGCGAATGACTGTGCTGCAATCGAGGCTCATTTGACGAACAAGATCTGAGGTGCCCTGATTTGTGCTACGATCGAGGAAATCTGACGATCCACAGCAAATACGTAAATCTTGATCGCGATCTGAGTGCTGCGATCGAGGATCATCAACGGTCCAGATCAAAGCTCTGATTAAACCGAGTTTAATAACTTAAAAATCAAACTAAAAATCCGAAAAAATTTCAAAAAAAATCTAAAAAAATGTTTCTAAATTCCAAAAAAATTATTCCAATGCACTTGTTATTTTCCTATGCTTGGGAGGCACGAAATTTTGAAAAATTGGCAAGTTTCCTACAAGGAGAATACCATAAACTTGCCATTCTATGCCACTTTAAACTCTATATAAACCCCCCATGCTCACCATTCCTCTCATCCCAAGAGCCAAGAGTTGAGATTTCCTCTTGTTCTCTAAGCCCTCTTGTTGGCATCACTTCTCGCCATTCTTTTCCCTCTTGAGTGTGAGAAGTTCTTGATTTGGGGATTCATCTTGGGTGACTTTCTTAGTGCTTGTACATTGGGAACTCTTGCTCAAACTTTGGGGAGAAAGCATCATAAGGTGGAAGTGATTTCTCTAACACTCCTTTTTCTTATTCAAATTTCTAGCATGTTCATGGTTTGTTTGGCTTTTGAAATCAAAATAATTTAAGTTCAAGCATTCAAAAATATATTTTCAGTTTTAGATTTGATTTTTGTTCGAATTTATGCATGCATAATAATCATGCCATGTTTATTATCATGCTTAGGCTTTATTTCAAAGTATGATGCATGATTTTGATTATTTCATGATTAAATTTTTAGTTTGATCATATGCTGAATTTATTTATTTCAGTTTCATGTTCTAAAATTTATCTTATGATTCAAGAATATATAATTTAACAAAGATGATGGTGATAATAACCACGTACCATCATAGCAAACGTGTGGGTTGCTATGGATGTTCTTTTCATATAATTAGTTCATATGGTTCTAAGACCAAAGTACTTGGTTGGTGGGTAAAGTCTCTTAAGTTCCAAAAGTCCAATGAAATTGGCTAAGAAAGGCTATATTTTACTCTAAGGAGGTACTTTGTTAAGAACATCAAGGGCTTCAAAACCCTTTTGGTCTAGAATCTCAACTTTAAACAAATGGATGTTTGAAACGCCTAATGTATGCAAGTGTTTGAAATATGAATGTGTTATTGATTTGAATTTGAAAAATGGTTGTTTAAAAAAGATCCACTGAGCTTTGTGCTCACCCCTTCCTCTTTTTTTTAGGAAATTAAACTATAAAGACCATGGAATTTGGATTTTAGCAAGTTTCTATTTTTATAAAAGTTTTTTTTTAATATAAGGGCATGTTGCCCAATTTTGATTAAGTCTTCCGCTGAAATTTTATTTTATTTTAGAGGTTATAAATTTCTTTTGATCAACAATGTAATAGTTTACATTATAAAGTTATGTACTTTCTTTTTTATAAATAAAGAAGTTGAATTTTTCTTTATCTTTAATTGCCTTGATTTTATTAAATGATATTAGCACTCTTGAATCTATTCTAAGGCATGAGGTATTGAAAAATAGAAAGTCAAGTGTGTGTCACTTGTAAAGTAACATGACCCAACTCGCCAAATGGTTAAGTCCACTGTCAAAGAATGGTGGTTATGCCCAACACTCAAAGAATGTGTGGGTTAGGGTGTTACAGAGGTGGTATCAGAGCCTAGGCTTTAGATGCCTTAGGCTAAAAATAGGAAGTTAAGCCTAAACATGTGTTGATTAGGCTAGAAATAGAAAGTCAGACATTAGTTGCTTGACAAAGAATTAGAAACTCAAATTAGGGTTTCACATTAAATTAGATTGAAATTTTAGTGCCCTACCTTCTATTTTTGAAAATTGAAAAATGTTTTAGAAAGTATTTTCAAAAAGGAAAGATATGTTTTCAAATGTTTTGTTAGGATACAAAGACTACAAGATGAGCTGATAGCAGGTAAGCCTTGTCCCTAGTAAAGCTAAACATTGAAAGGGAGGTGGGTTATCCCGCCCTAGAAAGCGCAATTGCTAAGCAGACTTCGGTCTCACCGCCCGATTTGGAGGTTGTCCCACCAACTTATACGAGTGTTCTAAGTTGAAGAACACCCTTATTTTCTATAAAAGAAAACTAGAAGGTAGAAAATCAGGACAAGAAAGTGAATAGAAGTCAAAAAAGATGCCAAATGTGGTATCTTGACTAGACAAAGGTTGTGAGTCAACCAGATTGGAACTTAGGTCCAGAAAAAGACCCTAGGTAGAAACAGGGTGGCAAAGTGGATCAAAAGCATAAATCTCTAGGGCATAGGCTAGAGATGAAAACTTGTGTGAAAACAAAAAATTGTTTGATTAGGACACGAGACCAGGAAGCTTCTTTACCTTTCGATTTCTATGTAGTATGGGATGCATAGGAATTCGAGGGTATGGAGGAAGCCTGGACTCAGATAATGATGGACCATGTGTGGTGAATGATCGGTAACTCTAGCAAAATGGGTTTCTCTATGCTCGCTGGTATGGGACGGTGGAGTATAGTGGGCTCGGGAACTTTAGTTATCGAGACATTTGCGAAATTGTTTGGGTGCGGCTCTGTTCTGAATGAAAACCTAAGTGGAAGGGGTAGAGTGGTATGGGACACTTAAACCTGAAAGCTTAGGTGAAAACTTGGAACCTTGCTGTGCTAGCTTGATTGTATGATTGTGTGATATGCATGCTTTACTGTTTGTTGCTTTGAGACCAAATCCTGTACCCATGCATGAAAAGAACCTAGAAGAAAAACCTTTAGGCCACAAAACAAATCGAGAAGCTAGAGACATGAATCTAGAGTCATGATAGCACAAACATCGGATGAGACAAATACTGACAAGGTGTTAAATTTATAGACAATGGTTGGAACAAGAAGGTACGCTACTTGATCCACCTCCTTTGATGAGACCAAACAATGGGAATAGGAACCACCTGCTGGAATGGAGGCACGGATGGAGGCCACGATGAATGAGATGTCGCAGAGGGTGCTGGATCAACTCTTGAGGGCACTTCCACAAATAATCCCTCAGGTGGCACCACAGCCTCAAGTACAGGAACCTATCCAGGTTCAACAGCCAGCACCTGTGGCCCAAAATCTCAAACATTAGAGGGCTCAGGAGGGATTGGAGGACGAAAAACAGAGGAAGATGCTGATAGAGCTACAGAAGCTCCATAGTCCTTCATTTGATGGTACTACAGACTACATCTTGGCAGACCACTAGTATCAAGAGATGGAGGAAATTCTCAATGTGTTGAAGGTAACTGGGTCAAGACGGGTGGTACTTGCCATGCACCACTTCAAGGGACCAGCCAGGAGTTAGTGGCGAATGATGAGGATGGACCCAAATACAGATGTTGACGCTATGAGCTGGGAGAACTTCACAGAGATCTTCTATGAAATGTTCTTTCTAGAAGCAACCCTGAGCAAGCTACAAGAGGACTTTGTTCGATTGAATCAAAGGGACATGACTGTAGCCGAGTATGAGAGGAAGTTCACTGAACTGGCCAAATTCTCACCAGATCTGATCGGGGAAGAGAAAAGGAAGGCCAACCGGTTCGCACAGGGTCTCAAGATGGAGATCTGGAAGATTGTGAAGACTCTGGGCCTAAAGACTTACAGGGATGTCGTAGAAAAGGCCCTAACTCTGAAGCAAGAACTCAACTTGAAACAAAAGTTGAGGGGGAAGAATAAGAGGCCTGGGAATGAAAATAATCAAGGGGCTCAAAAGAAAAGTAAGAATGGTGGGAACACATCACAGAAATAGGGACAGAACAAAGATGAGGCACGCGCGCAGACTAAGAGACTAGGATTGTGCTACTTATGCAGACAGAGGGGACATCTTGCTAGAAACTATCCAACAGCATCAGCTTAGGCTCCCCAGCAACAACAAAATACTCAGGGAGGAGGTCAGAATAGGCGTCCTCAAGCCAGACAGAATCAGAATGCCAATCAGGGGCAAAACCAAAGCAGTGGTCAGAACCAACCCAGGAAGATCAGGTCCCTGCAGTGGAAGGTACGTTCCTATTATTCAATGTTGTTGTGAGACTGTTATTTGACTCGGGTGCCTCTAAATCCTTCATTTCTGAAGAACTAGCTGATAGGTTGCAACTTGTGACAAAAACAATGCCTGTAACTTTGAATGTGTCGACACCAATAGGGACCACGGTGACTTCAAAAAGAATGTGTAGTTGTGACCTAAGGTTTGGGGATAAACTCTTAACAGTTGACCTATGTATTTTACCTTTTTATGGATATGATGTGATCTTGGGGATGGATTGGTTAGACTAGTACCAAGCTTAGATAGATTGTCCTAAAAGATGAGTGACCATAACCCTACATTCTGGGGAAACCTATAGAATTAATGGAGATATGCAAAAACTACCGAAGATTCCAACCATAACCATGTTGAACTATCTAAGGTAGAAGGAAGAGTTTGAGGAATTCTCAGAAAAAGAGCCTATGGAACCAAAGAAGATACAAGACTTAGCAGTGGTTAGGGAGTACGAGGATGTGTTCCTAGATGACTTACCAGGACTACCACCAACTAGAGAGTTAGATTTCAAGATTGAACTTCACCCTAGAACCAATCCTATAGCCATATCTCCTTACAGAATGGTGCCAGTATAATTAATTGAGCTAAAAGCTCAACTAGATGAGCTCAGGGAGAAAGGTTTCATCATGCCGAGTGAATCACCCTGGGGAGCTCCGGTGTTGTTTGTGAAGAAGAAGGATGGTTCCTTCAGACTGTGTGTCGACTATCAGAAGTTGAACCAAGCTAAAGTAAAGAATAAATATCCTTTACCAAGGATTGACGACCTATTTGATCAATTACGAGGAGCCACACATTTCTCTAAAATTGATCTTAGGTCGGGATATAATCAGTTGAGGATCCGAGAGTCTAATATTCACAAACGACCTTTAGAACAAGGTATGGACGCTTCGAGTTCACCATGATGCCCTTTGGTTTGACCAATGCCTGGGCAGCTTTCATGGACTTGATGAACCGAGTATTTAGACAGTATCTCGACCAATTTGTGGTGGTATTCATAGATGACATCCTAATCTACTCCAAGTCAGAGGCTGAACACTTAGAACACTTGCAAATAGTGTTGGAGACACTTAGAAGGCATAAATTATATGCCAAGTTCAGCAAGTGTGAGTTCTGGATGAGGACGGTCAAGTTCCTTCTCCATGTAGTATCAGCAGAAGGCATCTCTGTAGATCCAGAGAAGGTGGAAGCGGTTATGAATTAGAAGCAACCCAAGACAGTTATAGAGATCAAGAGCTTCTTAGGTCTAGCTGGGTACTACAGAAGGTTCATCCAAGATTTCTCCAAAATAGTAGAACCTATGACAAAGCTAACCAAGAAGGGAATCAAGTTCGATTGGAATGAGCAGTGTGAACAATCATTCCAAGAACTGAAGAAAAGATTGACTACGGCCCCTATCCTAGTCACTCCAACCTATGGTGTTACCTATACCCTCTATATTGATGTTTCATTGAGTGGACTTGGAGCAATGTTGATGCAGGAAAGACAAGTAGTCGTTTATGCTTCACGACAGCTGAAGATCCATGAGAAGAATTACCCTACTCACGACCTAAAATTAGCGGCCATTGTGTTTGCCTTGAAGATTTGGAGACACTACCTTTATGGTGAGAAATTTGATTTATTTTCAGATCACAAGAACTTGAAGTACATCTACACCCAGAAGGAGTTGAACCTCAGGCAACGGAGATGGATAGAGTTCTTGAAAGACTATGATTTTGAACTACACTACCATCAGGGGAAAGCCAATGTAGTGGCTGATGCCTTGAGTAGGAAGTTCAACAAACAGGACGAAGAGAAAGGCCAGATGTACCAGCTGATTGATGATTTTAGGCTGGGTGTGACCCTAAATGAAAAGCAAGCCTACCTCTACACAATGTCTTGCCAACCAGATCTTCTGCACCAGATCAGGGATGAACAAAGGCAAGATAAATGGCTTACCAGTTTGATCGAAGGAGTTACACAAGGCAAGCATACTGACTTTAGGTTAAATGCTGAGAATATCCTAAGGCTCGGAGAAAGGATATGTGTATCTCAGAATGGGCAGAGTAAGCAGATTATACTTGATGAAGCTCATCAGACTAAGTATACCATGCACCCAGGCGGGGACAAGATGTACGAGAACCTCAGGAAAACCTACTGGTGGAGGGGAATGAAGAGAGGCGTGGCTAAGCATGTCTCTAAGTGCTTAACATGTCAACAAGTGAAAGCAGAACACCGAAAACCCTCTGGAATGTTACAACCACTCCCTATCCCGTAATGGAAGTGGGATAACATTGCCATGGACTTTGTCAGTGGTTTACCAAGAAACCAAAAAGGAGAAGACACTATTTGGGTTATTGTGGATCGTCTCACCAAAGTGGCTCATTTCCTACCAATCAGATCCACAGACCAAGTCAGTAAGCTGGGAGAACTATATGTGAAGGAGATAGTAAGGCTGCATGGTGTACCCAAGACTATTGTGTCTGACAGAGACTCTTGCTTCACTTCACAATTCTAGCAGAGTCTACAGAGGGAGATGGATACTAAGCTCACCATGAGTACAACATTTCACCCTCAGACGGATGGTCAGTCTGAGAGAGTTATCCAAATTTTAGAGGATATGTTGAGATCTTGTGTTTTAGACTTCAAGGGAAACTGGAGCAAGTATTTACGCCTAGCGAAGTTTGCCTATAACAACAGTTACCAGGCAAGCATAAAGATGGTTCCATTCGAGGCCCTCTATGGGAGACCTTGCAGATCACCTGCCTATTGGGCTGAGCTTGAAGATCATGTATTAACTGGGCCAGACTTGGTGGAAGAGATGAACAACCAAGTCAAGTTGATACAAAGGAGACTGACTACTGCACAGAACCGTCAGAAGAGTTATATGGATAAGAGAAGAAGACCACTAGAGTTCCAAGTTGGGGACAAGGTATTTCTGAGAGTCAGTCCTTAGAAGGGTATCCAAAGGTTCAGATTCAAAGGGAAGTTATCTCCGAAGTTTGTAGGACCCTTTGAAATACTTAGAAGAATTGGAAAATGTGCTTACGAGTTAGATCTACCAAGCCAGATGACTTCAGCACATAACGTATTCCATGTCTCCATGTTGAAAAAGTACGAACTTGACCCTTCTCACATCATTCATTGGGAGGAGGTGAACATTCAAGATGATGCTACCTACGAGAAAACTGCGGTTAAAATCCTTGATCACAAGGTACAGAATCTGAGAACTAAGGATATTTCCTTAGTTAAGGTACTGTGGAAGCATCACGGACTGGAAGAGGCTACCTAGAAGCTGGAGAGTGAAATGAAGACTAAGTACCTACATCTGTTCACTAGGAACACCTAAACATGTACAAATTTCAAGGACAAAATTTTTCTAAAGAAGGTAGGTTGTAATACCTCATAATTTTGTCAACAAAGAATTATGAATGAAATAAAATTCATTAAGAAAAAAATATTGGAGGCAAATGAAACCTTAGCATCAAAATGATCTAACTAATGATATAAGGTTAGTGGAATTATCAAATATTAATTAATAAATTTATAATTTTACAATTATGGGACTAATTATCCAATATAAAGTAAGTAGAGTGGATTATATAAATTCGTACCCTTCGAAAATAAAAAAATATGAGATAAACACATAGAAATGAAGAAATAAAAAATAATATAAAGAAATATAAATTATTAAGTGTTGGCAATATTAAAAAAATAGAAAACAATAAAATAAATACAATATTAAAGAAATAGAAAGGGAAAAAACATTAGCAAGTCAATAAAATGGAAGGATTTGTGCAAAAATCAATGTTTACATCAATTAGAAAGTGTGTAATTGGCAATTTTGGATAATAGCAACTTTAGAAAGTAAATTTGGTAATTAGAAACTGCATCCAATGGTCCAAACTCGATCTGTCCAATCCAACGAATGAAATCGAAGCCCAAAACAGCGCTCAGGAGCACCGAATCACTGAAATCCAACGGCCCAAAATCGATCAGCCTAATCTAACGGTTCGAATTCGCTTCGTTGATCGCGAACGACACTGCACTCGAGGTTAATCGTGCGGCCTAGATCGGTGTTCACGATCTGATCCTGTACTCGAGGTCCATTCAACAGTGAAGATCAAAGCCATTTTGTTAATCACGATCCAGTGCTGCGCTCGAGGTTGATCAACGATCCACAATGAATTCATTAATCTTGATCGCAATTCAGTACTACGCTCGAGGTTGATCAACGGTCCACGATAGTTTCGTTGATCACAAATGGTCGTGCTGCAATCGAGGCTCATGTCATGGACGAGATCTGAGGCACCCTAATTTGTGCTACGATCAAGGAAATTTGAGGATCCATAGCAAATACGTAAATCTTGATCGCGATCTGAGTGCTGAGATCGAAGATCATGAACGGTCCAGATCAAAGCTCCGATTAAATCGAGTTTAATAACTTAAAAATTCGAATAAAAATCCAAAAAAATGTTTCTAAATTTCAAAAAAAAAGTTATTCCAATGCACTTGCTATTTTCCTATGCTTGGGGGGCATAAATTTTTGAAAAATTGGCAAGTTTCCTACAAGGAGAACACCATAAACTTGCCATTCTATGCCACTTTAAACTCTATATAAACCCCCCATGTTCACCATTTCTCTCATCCCAAGAACCAAGAGTTGAGATTTCCTCTTGTTCTCTAAGCCCTCTTGTTGGCATCCCTTCTCACCATTCTTTTCACTCTTGAGTGTGAGAAGTTCTTGGTTTGGGGATTCATCTTCGGTGATTTTCTTGGTGCTTGTACAACGTGAACTCTTGTTCAAACTTTAGGGAGAAAACATCATAAGGTGGAAGTGATTTCTCCAACAGCCCTTTTTCTTATTCAAATTTCTAGCATGTTAATGGTTTGTTTAGCTTTTGAAATCAAAATAATTTCAGTTCAAGCATTCAAAAATATATTTTTAGTTTTAGATTTGATTCTTGTTCGAATTTATGCATGCATAATAATCATGTCATGTTTAGTAGCATGCTTAGGGTTTATTTCAAAGTATGATGCATGATTTTGATTATTTCATGATTAAATTTTCAATTTGATCATATGCTAAATTTATTTATTTCAGTTTCATGTTCTAAAATTTATCATATGATTTAAGAATATATAATTTAACAAAGATGATGGTGATAATAACCATGTACCATCATAGCAAACGTGTGGGTTGCTATGGATGTTCTTTTCATATGATTAGTTCATATGGTTATAAGACCAAAGTACTTGGTTGGTGGGTAAAGTCCCTTAAGTTCCAAAACTCCAATGAAATTGGCTAAGAAAGGCTATATTTTACTCTAAGGAAGTACTTTGTTAAGAACATTAAGGGTTTCAAAACCTTTTTGCTCTAGAATCTCAACTTTAAACAAATGGATGTTGGAAACGCCTAATGTATGCAAGTGTTTGAAATATGAATGTGTTATTGATTTGAATTTGAAAAATGGTTGTTTGAAAAAGATCCACTGAGCTTTGTGCTCACCCCTTCCTCTTTTTTTTCAGGAACTTAAACTTTGAAGACCATGGAATTTGGATTTTAGCAAGTTTCTATTTTTATAAAAGTTTCATTTTAATGTAAGGGCATGTTGCCCAAGTTTGAATAAGTCTTCCGCTGAAATTTTATTTTATTTTAGAGGTTATGAATTTCTTTTGATCAACAATGTAATAGTTTACATTATAAAGTTATGTACTTTCTTTTTTATGAATAAAGAAGTTGAATTTTTTTTATCTTTAATTGCCTTGATTTTATTGAATGATATTTGTATTCTTGAATCTATTCTAAGGCATGAGATATTGAAAAATAGAAAGTCAAGTGTCTGTCACTTGTAAAGTAACATAACCCAACTCTCCAAATGGTTAAGTCCACTGTCAAAGAATGGTGGTTATGTCCAACACTCAAAGAATGTGGGGGTTGGGGTGTTACCCCATATCCCTAATTTCTACGCGTCCATACCACACAAAAACTAGAGGTATAGGATTGTCCCAATCTTGTGTCCTAACAAACAAGTATTTCGTTATTCACTCATTTCAGTCCCTAACTCATATCCTAATGATTTTTAGTTATGATCTACTGTGCCTCCTTGGTGATACCCATATCTCTACCTATGATCTCTTGTCATAGACCTAAGATTTTAATACTTGGTAGAGTGGTTCCTCCATTGAACCAACAACCTAACGTCAATTTTAGATGCCACCATTGGCATCTAACTAAACATTTTGCCCAGTACTTCTACTAACTGAGCTCTGATACCAACTTTGTAACACCCCAATTCTCGATATTTTGTTTTTGTCACATCAGGTCACGCATGGAGAGGGTCACCCAAACATCATTAAAAATACTACTAAGACACTACACGTGTCAACTTCCAAGAATCGAAGCATTATTATTTCTATCATTAATCCAATATCATCAACGATGCAAACACATGTAGACATTTTTTAATCTCATGGACACACCAAGAGATATCAATAGGATATAAAACATGATAAATCTCATCAAAACTCATAGATTAAACTAGATTAAAAACTAGACATAAAGTGTTCAAGTAATAGTCTGAAAATAGGCCCATATGGTTCAATAGCAATTCCTAAAGTCACTAATACAAAGATAATTAAAAAGGGTCATATACCTAGTTTAACTATTGTTCATGAACAAAAATAAAATAAGTCAAATCACAACCTCCTTAGTAAGGTCTGTTGTAGCACCCTAACTCCCAAGAGACAAGTTTATGCTCAACCACAAGGCGGGTTGGGTCCTATACATTTACAAGTATACAACTTGCATCTCAATTTCTTTATTCTAACACTTATTGAAATACTCATAAATATACTTCCATTGAGTTTGATATTCAACAAGATAATGCAAGTAAATAAAGGAAAACTTCAAATCTTTATTCATTCAAATAAAATAAAAAGATTACATTCTTGAAATCAAATCCAAAGATTTAGCACATAACTCTACAATTCAAAAGTAAAATTCAGCAGAAGGCTTAATAAATCAAAATTGAGACATTGCGCCCTTACAATATAAGCTTTCTAATAGTATGCTTTCAAAAATCCATAGTCTTCATGTAATTCAATCTCTTGAAAAATAGAAGGAAGGGGTGAGCAAATAGCCCAGTGGATCATTCATTAAACAACTAAGTTACTGATTCAAATCAATAGCATGTCCAATTTTAATCACTTGCAAGCATTAAGTGTTTCAAACAAGATCTTGTTAGTGTTGTCTATTTGACCAAAAAGGGGTTTTTAATCCCTTGATGTTCTTCATTAAAATACTCCTATTTTAGGATGGAATGACAATTCATCTTGTCACATTCCATTGGGAATAAGGATCAAATATCCCCATTCCAAGTATTTTAAAACACATCCACTCTTAGTGATGTTACTCATATACACTAAGTATATGTAAAGGACATCCATAGCATCACTTAGACTACTATGATGGTACGTGGTTCTTATCTTTACTTTTTCATATTTAAATTCAAATAAATATACAACAAGATCATAATAATTAATATCAAAATTTAAATAATCAAGAGAACATAGGAAAAACAAATAACGTGCTAGAAAACTCAAAAATAAGCCTAAGCATGGTTTCTAAGCACGTTATGCCATCGTGCATGAATTAAAAATATAACAACATGCTAGCTAAAATTAAAACATGATCAAACATGCTTCAAACTAAAATTTAGACTTTCTGAAATTTATAAAATAACATGATAAAAAAACTGAAAACATGAATGCACTAAAGGCTTGAAGTAGTAAAATAGAAGTTCTAAAAATCTGCTCCACCTTATGATGTTTTCTCCTAAAAATTTCAGCAAGGGTTCCTAACGTTCAAGCACTTCAAAACACCAACAAAATCACTCAAAACAACTCACTATAAGGCTGCAATTAGAACTTCTCACACAAGAGATAAAAGAAAAGTGAGAAGAGGTGCCAAGAAGAAGGCAAGAACAAACAAAGAGGGAAGTGTCAACTCTTTGCTTTGGGATGAGATGAAAGTGAGCAAGAGGAAGTTTATATAGATGTTCATGAGCACAAGGGGGCATCTAGGGCAGCTCACAAACTTGGGCAAGTTTCCAAACAAGAGGGGATGGTTTGCTTTGGAATAGGCAAGTGTGTTCATGGGACCACTAAGACTTGCTAATTTCATATGAGCTAATATTTGATTCTCTTTTTAATTTCTTATTTAATTTCTTATTTAATTAAGCGAATAATTTCAGACATAGAAATCATCCTAATACCAGTTGGGACGTCCTATTAGATGAAATAATGCTCATAGAATCTTCTCTTTTTGGTTTCCTTGCTTGCTCATCACACGAAATGCATAGAAACACTTCTAATTTTGGCCTTTTTCGATTAGGAAATTGTTTCCTTGAATAAAGGTAGCTGGTGAGTACGTGATCAGACTTGAGGGACATAAGATCAAGGTCTTAGGAATCCTAGGAAACTCTCTTAATTTGGAATTTGGCACATGTGGAACACACACACATGGTGTGGATGTTTTTAGGGTGCATGGGTACACTTGATCATTTATCTTGGTACATGGTATCACTTGTCTTGGTTTCTAACCATGGAGAAACTTCTCATAGGTGCGATGTACTGAAGCATTTGCATGGTACATAGGATCATTTTGTATGGATTCAAATAATGGAAACGTCCCATGGAGCTTCGGGTAGGGTAGGGTGCGCATGATCATGGTGTTCCACCTATGTGACTTGCACATGTTAGGGGTGGCCATGACTTCATGGGTTCACAAAAATCAAATAAAAATTAATGTCTCCTTATTTACATGGAATCATGATTTATATCCTATAGTTTTGGAATCACCTGAACCTAATGCACATTTTAAGGTTTGGTTTGGCCCTAGATGATTTTTCTTCAAAAACTTTCCTTATTTAAGACCTGTTGAGGCATTCATTTTGTTAGTTTATGTCATTCCATTTTGTTTCGGGTCATTTCGATCCCCTTAAATACCCTAAATGACAATTTCTTTTAATTTGGACCCCTTGAAGGGCGTTTGGCAAATGAAAACCCTAACCTTGACCAATTGTTCTAATTTTTGGATATGTTGTCCTATTAGTTGGTTCGTGTCACCATACTTCATTTCAAGTTGTTTTGGATCACTAAATGAGAGTTTTTGAACCTGTTAAATTTAGCCCTAAAATGAGCCTGCTTTCATTCTGCACCCAAATTTCACTAAATAAATAATAAATTTCATTTAATGGAGTACAAAGAATTTAGGGTATTACAACCTACCCTCCTTAGAAAAATTTTATCCTTGAAATTTGTGCATAACTAAGGATTTCTAGTGAATAGTGTGGATACTTGGTCTTCATCTCGCTTTTGAGTTCCCAGGTATTTTCTTCCTCCCCGTGATGTTTCCACGATACCTTCACTAATGGGATATCCTTCATTCATAAACTCTGTACTTTATGGTCAAGGATTCTGACTGTTGTTTCCTCATAAGTAGCATCATCTTGAATATTCACTTCTTCCCAGTGGATGATGTGCGATGGGTTAGGTTCGTACTTTCTCAAGATGGATACATGGAATACTTTATGAGCTTAAGTCATTTGGTTTCGTAGGTCTAACTCATAAGCGCATTTCCCAATTTTTCTAAGTATTTCAAAGGGTCCGACAAACCTTGGAGATAATTTTCCTTTGAATTTGAACCTCTTGATGCCCTTCTAAGGACTAATTCTCAAAAATATCTTGTCGCCAACTTGGAACTCTAGTGGTCTTCTCCTTTTGTTAGCATCGCTCTTCTGACGACTTTGTGCTGTAATCAGCCTCTTCTGTATTAACTTGGTTATTCATTTCTTCTACCAAATTTGGTCTTATTAATACATGATCCTCAAGTTCAGTCCAACAAGTAGGTGATCTATAGGGTCTTCTATAAAGAGCCTTGAATGGAGCCATCTTAATACTCACCTGATAACTATTGTTATAGGCAAACTCTGCCAAGTGTAAATACTTGTTCCAATTCCCCTTGAAGTCTAAAACACAAGACCTCAACATATCCTCTAAATCTGGATAGCTCTCATAGACTGACCATCCGTCTGAGGGTGAAATGTTATACTCATAGTGAACTAAATACCCATCTCGTTCTGTAGACTCTACTAGAACTATGAAGTGAAGCAAGAGTCTCTATCAGACACAATAGTTTTGGGCACACCATGAAGCCTGACGATCTCTTTCACATAAATTTTTCCCAGCTTACTGACTTGGTCTATGGATTTAATTGACAAAAAGTGAGCCACTTTGGTGAGACAATTCACAATCACCCAAACAGTATCTTTTCCTTCCTGATTCCTAGGCAAACTACTGACAAAATCCATGGCAATGTTATCCCACTTCCATTCAGGGATAACATTCCAGAAGGTTTCCGATGTTCTACTTTCACTTGTTGATATGTTAAGCACTTGGTAACATGCTTAGCCACATCCTTCTTCATTCCTCTCCACCGATAAGTCTTTCTGAGGTTCTGGTACATCTTATCTTCACCTAGATGCATTGTATACTTGGTCTAATGAGCCTCATCTAGTATGGTTTGCTTACTTTGTCCATTCTAAGGTACAAAAATCCTCTCTCTAAGCCTTAGGATATTCTCAACATCTAACCTA
Source organism: Tinospora cordifolia (assembly GCA_030144865.1). NCBI lineage: Eukaryota > Viridiplantae > Streptophyta > Magnoliopsida > Ranunculales > Menispermaceae > Tinospora > Tinospora cordifolia. The sequence continues at coordinate 20,050 of JAJIYU010001398.1, read as the reverse complement.
AAGTCAAAATGCTTACCCCGTTCAACTCGTTCTGTCAGAGCTACAAGCCACTTGTCTAGCCTCTATTCCTCTTTGATTTGATGTAGTAGATCTGGTTGGCAAGACATGTTGTCAAGGTAGGCTTGATTGTCATTCAAGGTTATCTCCAGCCTAAAGTCTTCGATCAACTAGTACATCTGGCCCTTTTAATCCTCTTGGTAGTTTAACTTTATACTCAAGGCATTAGCCACCACATTGGCCTTCCCTGGGTGGTAGTGTAATTGGAAATCATAGTCTTTGAAGAACTCCATCCACCTACGATGCCTGAATTTCAACTCTTTCTGGGTGTAGATGTACTTCAAGCTCTTATGATCTGAAAAAAGATGAAATTTTTCACCATAAAGGTAGTGTCTCCATATCTTCAAGGCAAATACGATGGCCGCTAATTCTAGGTCATAAATAGGATAATTCTTCTCATGAACCTTTAGTTGTCACAAGGTGTAAGCGACTACTTGTCTTTCCTGCATCAATACTGCTCTGAGTCTACTCAACGAAGCATCAGTATAAAGGGTATAGGTAACACCATAGGTTGGAGTGACTAGAATAGGGGTTATAGTCAATCTCTTCTTCAGTTCTTGGAATGATTGTTCACACTTCTCATTCCAATCGAACTTAACTCCTTTCCTGGTCAGCTTAGTCGTAGGTTCTGCTAGTTTGTAGAAATCTTGGATGAACTTTTCTAATACACGGCTAAGCCTAAGAAGCTCCTAGTCTCTGTAACTGTTTTGGGTTGCTTCCAATCCATAACTGCTTCCACCTTTTCTAGGTCTATAGAAATGCATTTTGCCGATACTACGTGACCAAGAAACTCGACTATCTTCATCCAGAACTCACACTTGCTAAACTTGGCATACAATTGATGCCTTCTAAGTGTCTCCAACACTATCTGCAAGTGTTCTAAGTGTTTTGCCTCTAACTTAGAGTAGATTAAGATGCCATCTATGAATACCACCACAAACTGATCAAGATATGGTCTAAACACTCAGTTCATCAAGTCCATGAATGCTGCTAGGCCATTGGTCAAACCAAAGGGCATCATGGTAAACTTAAAGTGTCCATATCTTGTTTTGAAGGCAGTTTTGTGTATGTCAAATTCCTTGATTCTCAACTGGTGATGTCCTTACCTAAGATCAATATTTGAGAAATGAGTGGTTCTTCCCAATTGATCAAATAGGTCATCAATCCTTGGCAAAGGATACTTATTCTTCACCATAGCTTGGTTCAGCTTCTGATAATCGACATAAAGTCTCATAGAGCCATCCTTCTTTTTCACAAACAACACCGAAGCTCCCCAAGGTGATTCACTCAGCCTGATAAAGCCATTCTCTTGGAGTTTATCGAGTTGAAACTTTAACTCAATCAATTCCACTAGCACCATCCTATAAGGAGGTATGGCAATAGGGTTGGTTCCAGGATGAAGTTTAATCTTGAACTCTAACTCTTTAGCAGGTGGTAGTCTGGGTAAGTCATCTCGGAACACATCCTCATACTCGCTAACCACCGCTAGGTCTTGGATTCTCTTTAGTTCAACAGGTTCTTCCTTAGAAAGTTCCTCGAGCTCATTCTTCTGCCTTAAACAGTTCAACATGGTTATGGTTGGACTTCTCGACAATCTTCACATATCCCCAGTAATTCTATAGGTCTCCCTAGAAGGTAGGGTTATGGCCACTCATCTTTTAGGACAATCTATCTGGGCTTAATACTGATCTAACCAATCCATACCCAAGATTACATGATAGCCATAGAAGGGGTAAAGTACATAAATCAACTGTTATGAGCTTATCCCAAACCTTAGGTCACAACTACACATTCTTTTTGAAGTCATAGTTGTCCCTATTAGCGTGGACACATTTAAAGTTACAGTTAGTTTTTTTTCACAAGTTGTAACCTTCCAGATAGTTCTTCGAAGATAAAAGACTTAAAAGCATTCGAGTCAAATAACAATTTCACAACAACATTGAACAATAAAAATGTACCTTCCACTGTAGGGACCTAGTCTTCCTGAGCCTCAACAGCAAACATTCTGGCCTAGTTCTGCCCACGGTCGTGGTTATGCCCTTGATTGGCGTTTGGCCGTTGGTGCCTCCCCTAAAGACGACTGTTCTGACCTCTTCCTTACTATAGTTGTTGCTGGGGCGCCTAGGCAAGTGTGGTTGGGCAATTCTTATGTAACATCCCAACCCCCGTGTTCTTAATTGGACTTCACCATTTAGTCAATGGACTTACCCATTTAAACAATGGACATAACCAGTTGGCGGGTCGAGCCAGCATTACTGTACAAGTGACACACACTTGACTTTCTAATCCCAATATCCCATGCCTTAATAAAAAAAATGTATAAGGCTACGTTATAAGAAATAAAAGAAAATTTATACTCTTTATTTAATCATAAAGAAGAGTGCATAAAAATATAAATCTCTGCAGCGGAATTAAAGACATAAGTGAGCAAACATGCTCTACATAAAAAATTTCAAGATAAAAGGACACTAAAAGGGAGTCGTCCCACATTCTTCTTCACAAGTTCAAATTCTTGAAAAATGTTAAAAGAAGAGTGAATACAAAGCTTAGTGGATCTTAAACAACTATCCTCATATTCAAGACATTAACACATACTTATTTCAACCACTTTCAAGCATTTTGATTGTGTAAGTTGTAGTTTAGACCAAAAGAGTTTTTCAACCCTTGATGTTCTCAACTAAGTGACTCCTTAGAATAAAATATGACATTTCTTAGTCTATTTCATTAGACTTTGGAGTTAGGGGTTCTAACCCACCAACCAATCACTTAGGTATTATAAACCTCATGAACTAATCATAAGAAGAGAACTCCCATAATGTTACTCAAAAAACTATGATGGTACGTGGTTTGTATCACTATTTTTCTCTTCTTAGATCTCATGTTCAAGAAATATAATAATATTTTAGATCATACAAAAAACTGGAAAATAAATTTCAGAATTTAAGAACACATGAAACAACTCATTCGTCATTCAAAATCATGCTCCAAAACTTGGAACTCATCCTTAAACATGATACTACCATGAATGATCATAAAAATAGGCATGATCTTAAACATTTATGGATTTGAAACATTGCATGAATGGGAATAGAAAACTGAAACTAAAAATTTAAAATTTTTAGAAAAACAAATCAATCAAAAGGGGCATGCTAATAGCTTAAATATGAAAAAGGTTTAAGATGGCAACTTCCACCTTAGCTTTAGATGTTTCCCAAAAATCCAGCAGCATTTCCCCCATGTCTTTGTCACTTCAAACCTCCACAAAACCACTCTCTAATGATCACTTAAACTCTGAAACTAGACGTTCTTCCCTAGGTACAAAATGAGACATCAAGAAGAGGAAGAGAAAGAAGAAGGAGAGAGCACACTAGTGGCATTTCACTTGCTCTTGGAATGAATGATTTGTGAACAATGAAGGGGTTATTTATAGTTTTCAAATACACTAAGGGACGTCCATGGGCAGCTCTTTGGACAGCTAGGGCAGCCACTCTCATTTGGGCAACATTCCAAACACTAAAGGTAGGACATGGTAAGTGTGCATATTTTGGCATGTATGTATATATCGTTTGTGGGCCCACTAGTGATCTTGCTAGTATTTGCTTCTAATTCAATTTCAGAGACTGAAATTGTTCTAGAACCCTTCTAAAATGGTCTTGGATGTCCCATAGAGAGAGTGAATATTCTCGCATATCTTTCTCCTTTGATTACTTTGCTTGCTCATCACACTTAGGCAAAAAGGCATGTTTTTCTTCTCTTTCCTTTGGACGTCCAGCTAGTGGGTGTATGATATCAAAGCAAGAGAGACACCATATCACACTCTGATTTTCAAATCTCGCAGAAAGAAACTCTCCTTTTGAAGCTAGAATCAAAGTTGGGTGTTTTTGGAGGGAATCCCTCAATCTTGGTGCCATGTGTACATGAGATCACTACATATACACTTTCCATCTCAATTTTTCCTCATTTAAAGGTGACGACTAGGATGAGATCAAGAGTATCTTTCTTGTCTAGAATCTTCTAATAAGGATTGTCACATGTGCAAACTCACACATACACACATGTGGGCTAGTTTTGGCTTAATTGGCAACGAGGCGCACATGATCACTATATGGTGTACGTGGGATCATTCTTTTATGGATTTCTATAGGTGACGCCTCTTGTGGGTGTATTGAGTCATCAATGTGGTGTATAAGGTCATTTTACATGTGTTCAAATCAGGGAAGATGTTCCAAATGGTGATTGGGTAGGGTGCGGGTGCACAGGATCATGGTGTTCCACTCATGCGACTTGCACATGCTTTGGGTGGTCATGCCTTCATGGGCTCACACAAATTAAAAAAAATTAATATCTCCCTAAACACTAGGAATTTAGGTTTATAACCTATAGTTTTGGAACCACATGATCAAGACACAAATTTTAAGGTATAGTTTGGCTCAAGGCGTTTTTTCTTATAAACCTTCCTTATTTAGAGCCCACTGAAGGTACTTTTCCAAATCTTGGCCAATTGTCCCATTTTTTGGATATGTGGTGTGTCTTGTTAGTTTATGTCATCCCATAGAATTTTGGGTCATTTCGAATCCTTGAAGTACTCTAAATTCTATTTCTTTCCTAATTTAAACCCCTAAAGGTGTTTAGGCAAAATGAGAGCCCTAATCTTAACCAATTAAGCTAATTTTTGAAATGTTGTTCAATTGGCCGGTTCAAGTCACTTTATTTCATCTCAGGTGATTTTAAATTCTTAAAGGTCTCTAAATGAGAGTTTTAGAACCTACCAAATTTAGCCCTGAAACGAGCTCGGTTTCATTTTGCACCCGAATTTCACTGAATAGACTTTGAATTTCGTTTCATTTGGTATGAAGTTTTCAGGATATTACATCTTAGCAAGATGACCCTTCTATTTACACACAAAGTATAGTTCTTGCCTCCTGGCCTATTCCTTAAACTCATTCGTGGTCTGCCCTTGTTTCTATGGCACTTTTCTAACATTCTTGTTTTTCTTCTGAAACCCATGATCTTTTTCATTCCTGGGCCTTTTATTTCTTCCCCTCAACCTTTGTTCTAAGTTGAATTCTTGTTCTACATCTTTGTAAGTCTTTAGGCCCAAAGTTTTCACTATCTTTCGGATCTCCATCTTGAGACCCTATGTGAATCTATTGGCCTTTCTTTTCTCTTCTGATCAGATCTGGTGAGAATTTGGCCAGTTTAGTGAACTTCCTCTCATATTTAGCTACGGTCATGGTCCTCTGATTTAGTCGAACAAAGCCTTCTTATAGCTTGCTCAAAGTCGCTTCCAGGAAAAACTTTTCATAGAAGATCTCTGTGAAGTTCTCCTAGCCCATGGCATCCACATCTGTATTAGGGTCCACCCTCATCATACGCCACCAACTTCTGGCTAGCCCTTTGAAGTGGTGCATGGCCAGTCCTACCCGTCTCAACACAATTACCTTTAGCACATTGAAAATTTTCTCCATCTCTTGGTACCAATGGTCCGTTGAGATGCAATATGTGGTCCCATCAAATGAAGGAAGATGGAGCTTTTGTAGCTCTATCAGCATCTTCCTCTATTTCTCATCCTCCTAACCCTCCTAAGCCCGGGGACTTTCGGGATCTTGGGCCATATGTGCTAGTTGTTGAACTAGACAGGTTCAGGTACTTGAGGCTATATAGCCACCTGAGGGATTATTTGTGAAAGTGCCCTCAACAGTTGATCCAACACCTTCTGCAACATCTCGTTCACCATGGCCTTCATCATTGCTTTCATTCCAGTAGGCAGTTCTTGTTCCTGTTGCTCAATCTCATCAAAGGTGGTGGATCGGGTTGTGTATTTCCTTACTCCAACCATTTTCTACAATTCGAGTAGGTTGTCAGTATTTGCCTCGTTAAATGTTCATGCTATCAGGACTCTAGATCCATGTCTCTAGGTTCTCAATTTGTTCGGTGGCCTAAAAGTTTTTCTTCTAGGTTTTTTTCATGCGTGGGTATAGGATTTGGTCTCAAAGTAAAGAAACAGTAAAGCATGTATATCATACAATCATACAATCAAGCTAGCATAACAAGGTTCCAAGCTTCCACCTAAGCTTTCAGGTTCACATGTCCCATACCACTCTACCCCTTCCACTTAGGCTTTCACCCAGAACAGGGTTGCACCCAAAAAATTTTGCAAATTACTCGATTACTAAAGTTCCCGAGCCCACTATGTTCCACCGTCCCATACGAGCGAGCATAGAGAAACCCGTTCTGCCAGAGTTACCGATCATTTACCACACATGGTCCATCATTCTTCAAGTCTAGGCTTCTTCCATAACCCCGAGTTCCTATGCATCCCATACTACATAGAAATCAAAAGATACAGAAGCTTCCTGATCTTGTGTCCTAATCAAAAAATTTTCTATTTTCACACAAGTTTCAGTCTCTAGCCTATGCCCTAGAGATTTATGTTTTTGATCCACCCATGGCTACACCACGTGTAACACCCCAACCCCTGTATCTTTAAGCAGTGTACATGACCACCATTCTCTTGACAGTGGACTTAACCAAATGGCAAGTCGGGCCGGTGTTACTTTACAAGTGACACTCACTTGTTCTTTTCTTTTCAATGTCTCGTGCCTTTGTATAAAAATTCAAGAATACAAAATTTTCACTTTAATAAAATCAAGGCAAATTAAAAAAGATAAATAAATTCAAACTATTTTATTCATAATAGAAAGAATAATTGAAAGTACTAAACTTCTCCAAGAAAAACTAATTATTATAGTAGAAAACTTCAAAAAAATACTTTTCAGTAGAAAAACATAAAAACTTTGGACAACATGCCCTTAAAAATTCTAAAAATATATAATAAGGTAGAAACTATCTAAGAACTATCCATATTCAACTGCTCCATAGGTTTCATGTTCCTGAAAAATAAGAAAGGAAGGAGTGAGCACATAGCCCAGTGGATCCTTTTCGAACAACCATCTTTCATATTCAAACTCATAACACAATCATAATTCAAACACTTGCAATCATTAGGCATTTCAAACAACAATTTGTTCAAGTCGAGTCTTAGACCAAAAGGATATTTAATCCCTTGATGCTTTTAACTAAGTAAACAGGGCCCACTCAGCATCAACCCGTTAGTGGCACGTGTCAGCATCAACCCGTTACACATGGTGACCCACCAGGTAATGTGGTACACGACCCTCAAGTACTTAGGTCTGAAAACCATATGACCTAACTCATATGAAAAGAACATCCATAGTGTTGCCTTAACCACTATGATTGTACGTGGATATTATCACCATCATCTTAGATTAATTCACATTTCATGATCTCATAAAATAAACTTCAGAATATAAAATCAAACTAAAATTCAGAATATACACAATCAATTCATGAAACACTCATAAAACATGCATCATACTTTAATTTAAAAACCTAAGTATGATACTAACATGGCATGGATGATATGATCGCTCAAACATGAATTAAAACTGAAATACTGAAATAAACATTTAAAATTCTAGAACTGAAATTGAAATCTTTGAATTCAGTGAAAAACACACAAAGAATGAGCATGCCATGAATTTAAATAAGAACAGAAAGGGTGTTCTAGAAATCACTTCCACCTTGTGACGCTTTCTTTCGAAATTTTGGCAGCAATTCTCCCACGTACTAGTGCCAATGAAGATCGCCCAACTTAATTCCCCAATTCGAGAGAAGAACTTCTCACACACAAGTAAGAGGAAGGAAAGATGGGAAGAGGCACCAAGAAGAAGGCTTAGAGAAAATAAGAGGCAATTTCAACTCTTATTTTTGGAATGAGGAAATTGAGAGCCTAAGGGATTTAAATAGGTTTTCAAGGGAGAAAAATAGAAACTTTTGAGTTTTTCTTGGAATAAAACACGTAAATTCTCTTTAATTTCGTACTTTCTAATTTTGGGAATAAAATGAGTATTTTTCAAAATTTTTTGAAATTTAGAAATAAATTCTCGAATTTTAGAAACCTTTTTTCGGATTTTTTTTTGAATTTTTCATGATTTTTCTGTAATTTTCGTTTTTAATTTCAGATTCTTTGATCTTGGTCATCGGATTTCCTTCAGCGCATCAACGGTTCGCGATCAACCAAAAAAGGTCTCAGATCCGAACCGTTGGATCCTCCTTGAGCGCAGCACAGTTCGCGATCACTAAACACGACTTTGATCTGGACGCTTGGATTGTCCTCGAGCATAGCACGCAGATCTCATTCGCGATCAACGAAACATCAGATGGACCTCAAGTGCTTTGTGCGGATCTCAGTTCGCAATCAACAAAACAGATCCTGGACGTTTGGACCATCAGATGGACCTCAAGTGCTTTGTGCGGATCTCAGTTCGCAATCAACAAAACAGATCCTGGTCGCACGATCAACCTTGAGTGTAGTGTTCGATTTCGCGATTTCGTTTTTGCACCTGCGTTGTGCGCCGTTGGATTTGATGGATTCGATCGTGGCCGTTTGATCTTGATGATTCGGTGCATCTGGGAGTTGGTGCAGATTTGATCATGGCCGTCAGATCGTGAGATCTGATTTAGATCTACAGTTTGCAGCCGTTGGATGTGTTTTAAGTTTATTTTTTGATTTTTCAGCCGAATTTCTCGTTTTATTTTTCGATTTTTGCCAAATCTTGATCCCAATTGACTTTCTAATCTTGTTTTCATCAAAAATTACACATATCCTTGTATTTTTGGCTATGATATCCCATAATACACATTATATTCATATGTTTTCTTCCAAAAATTCGTTACATTGATTTTATTCCTTATTTGGCTAAAATGGGACTTACCAAATTTTTTCATCCATCAATTCCGTATAATTTTCTAAATAAAAATTTAAATTTTATATGAATTTTTTGAGATGTTACACCACATTTCTACTTAGGGTCTTCCTTTTGAACCTAGGGTTCAATTTGATTGACTTACAACCTCTATCTAGTCAAGATACCACATTTGGCATCTTTTTCGACTTCTGTTCACTTTCTTGCCCTAATTTTTCACCTTCTAATTTTCTTTTATAGAAAATAAAGGTGTTCTTTAACTCCAACTACTCATATAAACTGGTGAGACAACCTCCAGATCGGGCAGCGAGATCGAAGTCTCTTTAGCAACCGCACTTTCTAGAGCAGGATAACCCACCTCCCTTTCAATGTTTAGCTTTACTCAAGACAAAGCTTACCCACTATCAGCTCAACTTGTAATCTTTGTATCCAAACAAAACATTTCAAAAATACTTTCTAAAACATTTTTCAATATTAAAAATAGAAGGTAGGGCATTAAAATTTCAATTCAGTTCAATGTGAAACCCTAATTTGAGTGTCTAATTCTTGCTAAGTAACTAATGTTTGACTTTCTAATTCTAGCCTAATCAACACATGTTTAGGCCTGACTTTCTATTCTTTTTGCCCAAGTCACCTAAAGCCTAGGCTCTATATCACCTTTAGTATTAGAGGAAACTTTCCAATTTTTGCCCAGCAACTAATGCCTAGGCTCTGATACCACCTTTGTAATACCCCAACTCCCAAGAGACAGGTTTAAGCTCAACCACAAAGTAGGTTTGGTCCTATGTTACATTTATAAGTACACAACTTGCATCTCTATTCCTTTATTCTAACACTGATTGAAATACTCATAGATACACTTCCATTGAGTTTGATATTTAACAAGATAATGCAAGTGAATAAAGGAAAACTCCAAATCCTTATTCATTCAAATAAAATAAAAAGATTACATTCTTAAAATCAAATCTAAAGATTTAGTATATAACTCTAAAATTCAAAAATAAAATTTAGCGGAAGGCTTAATAAATCAAAATTGGGGCACTATGCCCTTACAATATAAACTTTCTAAAAGTGTCCTTTAAAAAATCCATAGTCTTCATATAATTCAATCTCCCTAAAAAATAGAAGGAAGGGGTGAGCACATAGCCCAGTGTTTCAAACAATATCTTGTTAATGTTGTATATTTGACCAAAAGGGGTTTTTAATCCCTTGATGTTTTTCATTAAAATACTCCTATTCTGGGATGGAATGACAATTCATTTTGTCATATTGCATTAGAAATAAAGATCATATATCCCCGTTCCAAGTATTTTAAAACACATCCACACTTAGTGATGTTATTCATATACACTAAGTATATGTAAAGAGCACTCATAGCATCACTTAGACTACGATGATGGTACGTGATTCTTATCTTCACTTTCTCATGTTTAAATTCATATAAATATGAAACAAGATCATAATAATTAATATCATAGTTTAAATAATCAAGAGAACATGGGAAACACAAATAACATGCTAGAAAACTCAAAAATAATCCTAAGCATGTTATGCTATCGTGCATGAATTAAAAATGTAAAAACATGCTAGCTGAAATTAAAACATGATCAAACATGCTTCAAACTAAAATTTAAACATGCTGAAATTTATAAAATAACATGAAAAAAAAACTAAAAACATGAATGCATTAAAGGCTTGAAGTAGTAAAATAGGAGTTCTAGAAATCTCCTCTACCTTATGATGTTTTCTCCTAAAAATTTCAGCAAAGGTTCCCACCCAACGTTCAAGCACTTCCAAATGCCAACAAAATCACTCAAAACAACTCACTATAAGGCTGAAATTAGAACTTCTCATACAAGAGAGAAAAGAGAAGTCAGAAGAGGTGCCAAGAAGAGGGCAAGAACAAATAAAGAGGAAAGTGTCAACTCTTTGCTTTGGGATGAATTGAAAGTGAGCAAGAGGGGGTTCATATAGATGTTCATAAACACAAGGGGGGCATCTAGAGCAACTAGGGTAGCTCACAAAGTTAGGCAAGTTTCCAAACAAGAGGGGATGGTTTGCTTTGGAATACGCAAGTGTACTTATGGGACCACTAAGACTTGCTAATTTCATATGAGCTAATATTTAATTCTCTTTTTAATTTCTTATTGAATTAAGAGAATAATTTCAAATATAGAAATCACCCTAATACCAGTAAGGACGTCCTATTAGATGAAATTAAATCTTCCCTTTTTGGTTTCGTTCCTTGCTCATCACACAAACATGCATAAAAACACTTCTACTTTTGGCCTTTTTAATTAGGAAATTGTTTCCTTAAACAAAGGTGGCTAGTAAGTACATAATTAGACTTGAGGGACATGAGATCAAGGTCTTAGGAATCCTGGGAAACTCTCTTAATTTGGAATTTGGCACATGTGGAGCACACACACATGGTGTAAACGTTTTTAGGGTGCATGGGTACACTTGATCATTTATCTTAGTACATGGGATCACTTGTCTTGGTTTCTAACCATGGGGAAACTTCTCATAGGTGTGGTGTATTGAATCATTTGCATGGTACATAGGATCATTTTGTATGGATTCAAATAATAGAAACATCCCATGGAGCTTCGGTTAGGGTAGGGTGCACATGATCATGGTGTTCCACCCATGTGACTTGCACATGTTAGGGGTGGCCTTGACTTCATGGGTTCACAAAAATCTAATAAAAATTAATATCTCCTTATTTACATGAAATCATGATTTATATCCTATAATTTTGGAATCACATGAACCTAATGACATTTTAAGGTATGATTTGGCCCTAGGTGATTTTGTTTTAAAAACTTTCTTTATTTAAGACCCATAAGGTCACTAGGCAAATGAAAATCTAAATCTTGGCCAATTGTTCTGATTTTTGGATATGTCATTCATGTTATTAGTTCATGTCATTCTGTTTCATTCCGGGTCATTTCCATCCCCCGAAGTACCCTAAATAACAATTCTTTCTAATTTGGACCCCCTGAAGGGCGTTTGGCAAATGAAAACCCTAACCTTGACCAATTGTTCTAATTTTTGAATATCTTGTCCCATTAGTTGGTTTGTGTCACCATACTTCATTTCAAGTTGTTTTGGGGTTCCTAAGGGTCACTAAATGAGAATTTTGGAACCTACTAAATTTAGCCCTAAAATGAGCTCGGTTTCATTTTGCACCCAAATTTCACTAAAAAATAATAAATTTTATTTAATTGAGTACAAAGAATTTAGGGTATTACATCTGTAGCTATCAAATAGTGCCCAGCTATATTGTAACTCAAACCATCTTAGAGATCACCTGAAAAGAAATGTCGTGTGAGCTCAAAAGCCCAGTGGATCAAACACAGTACATTCATAATAGTATTCAAGCCAAAATATCAAACACTTCAAATACATTAGGTGTTTCAGTCATTAAATTGTTCAATAGTTGTTAAATTAGACCAAAAGATGTAATCTTGGTGTTTTCTCATCATTATCATGTCAAAGGAGACAAAGAAAATGTACTCTATATCATATTCAAATGGGAAAAAGGGCACATCAATACCCAACCCAAGAACTAGGGTCACACACATCGCTCCATTACCAAAGAACTAGGGACACACCCATCGTTTTATCATCGGGAATTAGGGAATAACCCATCATTCCATCCGCAAGAACACCCATAGTAATCCCCCATGGACCACAGCACCGGTATGTGGTTCAAATCTTAATTTAACTTTAATTAAGATCGTAGTCATTCATCGCATCACATTAAGCGTGGAACACAGAGCGTGTAATATTATTCAAATAAATTGAACATGTTAATCATTTCATATCTCATAACATGAAAATATGTAAACAACCAGCTTGGATACATACATCATGTTATACATCATTCATACTAACACAAGAGCTCATGGTATCCAATTAACGTCAAAATATACCCTAGCATGCTTCTAGGCATTTAGAATAAAGTAAACACACATCATGTTTAACATTTAAAACTCAAATAAGACTAGAGAGAAAGGGAGTCATATCCACCTGATTACTTGGCACTCTTGATCCTTGCTCTAGTGCTCCAATTAGTTTAAGTTCTCAACCTTTAAGAATTAACATTCATTCATTCAGGGTTATGTCTTTCTAATGCTTCAAATCTCAATTAATCGATCTCCCAACATACATGGTCCGTGGTATGTGTACAGTGAGCAAGTCTGTAGTCAATATCCCTATTTTTCTTCTAATTATCGTGGTCCATTACCACAATCACCTGAGAGGAATTCTTTATTTGCATTGCACTACCGCAGTAGGCTACCTGGTAATTACGTGATTTTCTTAAAACTACACATTTGTGCGAGTTTTTTTCCTATCCTCTCATTCTCAATAACTCATTACACTAATATTAAACTTAATATAAGCACTTTCCTGAGTATGAACATATTATACCTCAATTGCAAATGCTCCTTCCTTTGTTCTATCTCCCCAAACATATCTCAAACACTCCTACTATTTTGTAGCATCAGAGGAAGTGTGCATGCACTTAGGCAATTCTAAAACCATAATAAACACATAAGTTCCTCAAGAGTTTCGTGATTTCCCTAAGACTGACAATCCTGATTCACGTTTCAATTCTATCATTCCTCCGCTTGTATTGTTTTTTCGCAGAACTTGGGTTAGAAAAGCTGTTACAGATGCTTAGAATGGTTTAGAATCACCCTTGAAGGCTTGTAGGAAGCAAGGAACTCAACTAATGGTAGCTGGTAGGGTTTCTTTGCAAGCAAGATAGAGCAGTTAGGATAATGAGTTTGTGTGAGTAGGTTTTTTGCACATATCTATATATATAAGCGAGGTAGTATCACAGTGTTCGAACCTTTTATTTTTGGTTTTCAATTGCAGCACCACGGTATCGCATCCCAATACCGTGGTATTTGGGACTGTTCTTAATCGCAGTATCACGATACCTCTTTTGGGCACTGTTGTAACACGTCTGCATACCAAAATTCTGAATTTTCTAATCACAATACTATGGTATTTGAGTCTCGGTACCGTGGTACCACATTGATGTTCCACATTTTATATTTTTTATTGTAGTACCACGGTACCTAAAACTAGTACTGCAGTATCCACATGACACATTTTTTTTTCATTTTCACACCGCACTACCGCGGTAAACAGTTTGGGTACTACGATAACCCAGCGAAATTTTTTTTATTTGTTTGTTTTAGAAAAAAATTCTAAATTCGTTGAGGTATTACATTTACACTGGCTGGACCATTTAATACAAGGGAGAAAATGATTTCATGTACACAAAGTATGGGAAAGATGAATGAGTTTGTTATTACTATAAAGAATTCAGATGTTGAAGGAAATGATTGACAAGCAAGAGTAAATTTTGCATGTGAAAGATATGGTTCATACAAAAAGATATGGTTCATACAAAAAAAGGAAATAAAAAGTCAAAAGTTGATATTAACAAGAAAGGAAAAAAGTAGATCCTAAACAGGAACTAAGAAGTGTGGTTGCCTCTTTTTAATAAATGGAAAGAATCCAAGGGATGGAATTTGGAATTTAGCAGTCACATGGGGTACCCACAATCATGAGTCAACAAAATACATTAAAGTGCACTCCAAGAGATTGATGTTGCAAATGACACCTATGAGATTGATGTGATGTTGCAAATGACAAAGGGCAATGCACATCCAAGAGAGATACTAATGAAATCCATGGAAAGAAATTTTATGAACACATCCAACTTAAGAACCATTTGAATGCAAGGCAAAAGCATAGGTTAATGGAAGCTGGGGGTAGGTTGCAAATGCAACAAGTCTTATACTTGTTAGATGAAATGCAAAACATTGGGTAGCATAGGTGTGAAAGTAGAAGTAACGTGGTCAAGGACATTTTTTGGGCTCATCCTTGCTTAGTTGAGTTGTTGAAGTGTTTTTCTAAAGTTTTGTTGATTGATTATACCTATGAGACAAATAGATACAAATATCCAGTTCTATACATTGTTGGGGTGACATTTACGGATATGACATTTTTAGTTGCATTTGGGTACATATCAGCTAAGAAAGATGATGATTTTAGTTAGACATTGGAGAGATTAAGAGAGTTGATGGATGGATGTCCTTGCCCAAATGTGATTCTTACTAGTAGAGATTTGGCCCTAATAAATGCAGTTGTCCATGTGTTTTCCAATTTTTCTAATTTTTAATGCACATGGCACATCAACAAGAATGTATTGGCTTACACAAAAGAGATGTTTCAAAAGGATAGTGATTTCAAAGAATTCATTCATATGCTCTAGTACATATTTCAATAGAGGATGAGTACAATCAAAAGCTTTAAACTATGCAGGCCATGTATAGTTCATTTGAGAATGTACTCTCATATTTGAAAAATAATTAGTTGAACCAATTTAGAGAGAGGTTTGTTAAGGCTTGGACTAATAAGATGATGCATTTTGGGAACACAATAACAAATAGGGCAAAGATTGCACATGTCAAATTAAAGAGCTACCTTGGGTCTTCTTGATGTAATTTTATAACATTATGGGGTACAATCAATTTAATGCTCAAGCTACAACACACATAGATCAAAGCATCATTTGAAAAAGGTTCGAGTATTTTTGTACATCGATACAAGTTCCTAGCTTCACATTATTGCATGATTTCATCTCTAGGTCTACATTGGAGAAGATTTGGCTAGAGTTGCAACATGTACGCAGTGTGGGGTTTGATAAAGATTCTTGTGGTTGTGTGTTACATACACCACATAAACTTTCTTGTGCTCATAACCTTATTAGGTATCAACTCAATCAGTTGTCGATCTCATTAGATGATGTTCATGTCCATTCACAAAGGCTTAGAATGTGAGACTTCAATTATTGAATGTTATTAGAAAAGATGGGGATAAGATAGAGAACAATGATCAAAATGGGAGAACAAAGACTATAACACCCCGGCCTCGGAATCTAGTCACATTTGCCACAATAGACACACTGGTTTCTCAACTCAAGACATAATCACAATATAATGAGCTTGATGAGACCATAAGAATGTGAGACTTCAATTATTGAATGTTATTAGAAAAGATGGGGATAAGATAGAGAACAATGATAAAAATGGGAGAACAAAGACTATAACACCCCGGCCTCGGAATCTAGTCACATTCGCCACAATAGACACACTGGTTTCTCAACTCAAGACATAATCACAATATAATGAGCAATTGCATGCAGTCACTCCCGCTTCTAAGTTCAGGCACCGTGATATTACTATTTCTCAAATCATATCCTACTTTATTCATACCAGGTCACATCCCATGACATGTCAGAGTAAACATCAATAGATGTACTAATCCAATGCATGTATAAATAACATTAGGATGATATAATAAGTTAAAAGAAATCATACTTAACCTCAATAAAGAGTAGCATGTCCCCATGCTCGAGGTTCCCATAAAATGATCAAAACTGGCCCTAATGGTCGACTACAACAAATGAATAAACACAACAAAGGTAAAGAGAGACCCATACCCTACAACTTAAAAATAGTAAGAAAAGTTTCAAAATCCTACACAAGCCCATCTGTGAGGTATATCATTACTACCAAAACTATGTCCTCTTCACTTGTCAGTACAAGTGCCTTCAGTTAATACCTGAAAAAGAATTAGTGGGGTGAGCTCAAGAGCCTAGTGGATCATATACAAAACATTTTGATCATTATAATAGTTAAAATATAAAACATGCAAGAACTTATCAGGCATTAGGTGTTTTATACAATTCAATTATTTAGGTTGACATTAAGACCGAAAGGACTTTCCTTGGTATTCGCCATTGAGTTTGGAATATCAGAAGGAACACCCAAAGGCTCGTTACTTATTTTGAACCCTATCTTAGAAGTGATGTCTCACTCAAGCATCAGTCTAGGGAGTGAAGTCTCAACTCAACTCTCATTCTCATCTTACCACTATTACAGTAGCATCAAAACCTACCTTAGGTTGGGAATACCCACGATGATGTCAGACTACTACAAATAGTATTCGCATCACTGCACTGGCATGTGGTTAACTCTCTTAATCATCTTTAATTTAATCGCCGCAAGCATGTTCACAATATCAATATCAAGATATAAATAACAATGGATCAGTAAATCATGCCTAGGGTCACACAAGTCATGTTATTCCTCACATGGTATACATGGCATATATTCCAAATAGTATTGACATTTATGGACAGCACAGCATGCTATCAACATCATAAAAAGACAATTAGTCATTCATATGTGTCACATATATCCCTAGCATACTTTTAAACAATCAATACAAGTAAACATTTAATCATGTTTCACATTCAAAACAAAATAATACTAAATAGTTTAAGGTAGTCATCTCCACCTATTTTCTTGTTTGGTTCCTTCTAAAACCTCTCTTCATTATCCCAATCTTTGCGTATCCTCAACCTTTAAGATTCAATATCATGATTCAATGTCCTTAAACCATAATTCAATGCCCCCTAATCTATATGGTATATGGTGTTTAAAGTGGTCATTATAGACATGTATTAGTATGGTTTCTATCATGTGTATCGCAGTAGGGTAGGGGAATGTCACAGTAATCGAAGTTTGTGCATTAAAAATGAAAACCAAGATTATGGGACGCATTACCGAGGTAGTTCAAGGATGTTTGATGCATTACCACAGTAGCCAAAATGTTTGATTTTGCATTATTACAGTAGGGTTTCATGTTACCATGATAATCGAGAGGAACATCACGTGACTAGTGCACTATCGCAATCATTACCATGGTAGTCATGCGATTCACAGAAACTACAACTTCGTGCATGGTTTTCTCGCTTCCTCTTGTGCATTAGACTTCAATGCACTAAACTTTATACTCAAAAACCTGAATTATACATAATAGGAGTATGTTATACCTTGTTGCTATATTTTGTCTCCTTCATTCACCTCACACAAAATGATTCCAATGCTTCTAGGGTTTTGTTTCATCAAAAGAACGTGTATGACCTTAGGAAACTTAAAACAGTGTTGGGAAAGTATGTATCATCTGTCAAACGAACATCTTACCTCAGTATCACAGTTTAAAATGTGTCACAATCCCAACTCCCCATGGATTGTGCAATTTTTCTTCTAATAATGCTCGTGAAACTATTGCCAAAGGTTGGAATGGATTGGAACTAACTCAAAATGCATGGAAAACGTATTAGGGTTGTCAATTGGCGGCTAGTATCAATTTTGGGGAGAAGAAATGCGATTGCAAGGTTGAAACAGCCAAAATTAAGGTTTTCTGCAATATATATAGTTACGCATTACCACCATAATTCAATTTATTACCCCAGTAACCAAGACTGATCCTTTTTTCCTGGGTTTGTCTTGTACTATCTATAATAACCCAAAATTTTGTCAAATAATTAAAGATCAATAAGTTTAATGAAATTAAATGAAATACGTAAAGTGAATCAACTTTGAAGATTTTAAGAAACTTTTGGGTGCAAATTATGGGTAGGCAAATGAAGCCTTAATTTGATATTTAAATGAAAATGTCAATTAAGTAGAATTAATTATGAAATTCAAAGAGTTGCTTTCATTTCTTAAGAAAAAAAGAATAGAAATAAAGTGTATATATATATATATATGTTAATATGTGTGTGAATAATATGTGTTTTAGTCTTAAATACTACATATTATAGGAATATGTATATAGAAAAATTTACATAACTGAATAAAAATGTAGTATGCTTATATTTATCTAAAATAAGTATAACATTATATAAGTATCAATTTATAATTACATAAATAATGAAATGAATATACAAATAAAAATATAGGAAAATGAGGAAATGAAAAATGTAGATTTTTAAATTGTTGGCATTAAAAATATTAAAGAAATAGAAAAATATAAAATAAATACAATATTAAAGAAATAGAAAGGAAAAAATATTAGCAAGCCAATAAAATAGAAGGACATGTGCAATAAACCATGTTTACATCAATTAGAAAGTGTATGATTAGCAAATTTCGGATAATAGCAACCTTAGAAAGCATATTTGGTAATAGAAACTGCATCCAACGGCCTACAATCAATCTGCTCGATCCAACAAATGAGATTGAAACCAAACCAGCGCTCGGGAACACCGAATCATCGAGATCCAATGGCCCAAAATCAATCCGCCAGATCCAACGGTCCAGATCTGTTTCGTTGATTGCAAACAAAAATTCGAACACTGCGATCGAGGTTGATCGTGCGGCCAAGATCTGTGCTCGCGTTGTGTTGATCATTTGGTGCTACGCTCGAGGACGATCCAAGCATCCAGATAAAAATTGCATTAGTTGATCGCGAACAGTGCTGCGCTCAAGGACGATCTGATGGTTTGGATTTGAGACGTTTTCGATCGATCGTGAACTGTTGCTGCACTCGAGGTTGATCCGAGCGTCCAAATCAAAGCCGCACGAATGAAGATCTGCATACCGCGATCGAGGTACATCCGACGGTCCAGATCTGAGGCGCTTTGTTGCTTGTGAATCGTGTGTTGCGCTCAAGGAAGATCTTATACATTTTAGTTGATCGCGAACCGTGCTACGTCGAGGACGATTTGACGATCTACAGCGATTTCGTTAATCACGACCGTGATCTGAGTGCCGCGATCGAGGTTCATCAGACGGTCCAGATTAATGCTCCGATTAAAATGAAAAATATAACAGAAAAATTCGAATAAAAAATTCTAAAATCCAAAAATTTGGTTTCTAAATTCCAAAAAAATTATCCATACACACTTACTATTTTCCTATATTTGGAAGGCACGAAATTTTGAATAATTGGCAACTTTCCTACAAGGAGAACACCAAAAACTTATCATTCTATGCCATTTTAAACTCTATATAAAGGACCCCTAGTGCTCTCATTGTTTTCATCCTAAATCAAGAGCATACTAGTCCCTCTTGACTCTCTCTGGCGTTCTTTTTGGCAACCCCCTTAGTTCTTGAGTAATATTGAACTGTTTCTGAGTGTTCTTGAGAGTTCTTGAGTGTTTAGAAGCTTTGAAGTAACGGAACTCTGTCGAATTTCAGAAGTGTGCAGATGATATTTATTAAGGTGGAAGTGATTTCTAACTTTTACTTCTTTATTTTAATTTGAATAAGTCTTGCATGTGTGATGATGTTTTGAAGTTGAATGATTGAATATATGTTTTAAAT
>JAJIYU010001397.1:0-36244 GCA_030144865.1 Tinospora cordifolia | reverse complement strand
CGACATCTCACCAAATGGTAGGTGAAATGTGTTTGTCTCTGGCTGCCATCTCTCAACGAAGGCCGATATAAGTGTCCTATTAGCATAGCCATAGGAACATGTGATGAGTGGGCTCAGTCCGGATCTATTGATCAACTCTTGTAGGCAAACTTGTTCTGGGTGACATTCAAGGTCCCAAGACTTGATCGTATTGCCATGGTTAATACATTTCAGTGGGCCTCGATGCTACACTCAAAAATATTTTCCTTTCAACAAATTATTATTAACATTTATATTTAAGAAAAGAAAATATTAAAGAATAAATTTTACCTTATTATTCCATACTGCAGCAGCAACATGGTGCTTAAAGCTCTTAAGAACTGACGGATTAGACGGGCCACCAGGAAAAAGTCCAAGAACATGTTCACTTTCTTCATGTTCTTCATGAAGCTGGCCCGCTTCATGTTCTTCAACTTCTTCTTCTGCTTGTGAATAATAGGAAGAGGTTTCACTAACTGAAGGAAGATTAGATCTTGAAGCCACCATAGCTCACCTCCGTGATGCTGTTAATGGGATCCTAGAAAAAGATGCACTTTCTGACTCATTGCTTGGTTTATTTCTTGACATATTTGTCTTTCTTGGTGGCATTTCTGCAAAAAAGAACTAATCATTAATTTATTATACTAATCAAATAATTATATGAAAAAAGAACACTGTCTCGGCCAGGTTGGCTGAGACTGAAGCTTAAGTCTCAGCCAAGCTGGCCGAGACTATAAAAACAGTCTCGGCCAAGCTGGCCGAGACTATAGAAACAGTCTCAGCTAGCTTGGTCGAGACTTAAGCCAGTGTCTCGGCCCTGTTGGCCGAGACACATGGTAGACTCTCGGTCGACTAGGGCCGAGAGTCAATTTCGAGTTTGAGGTGATCTCCGCTCGTGATTCTTACACCAAATCGAAGCTTGCATTGTCTACATTATAAAAAAATAACTTTTAAAGGAAAATGAGTTACGAATCTTACTAGATCTGTATTTTTTCTTTGAAGATTTGTTGAAATCCGACGAAGAGATTTTTTCCTCAAAACCACGAATTTGATGTCGAAACAACTACAACACAACTCTTGGAAGCCTGTATAATGGATTTCTGTAAGTTTTTCGCACTAAAATGATGGTTTTCGGCGACGGTTTCGGTGGTTTCCGGTGACGGTGGTGATGGTGGTGAGGGGTGAAGCTAATGAATGTTTTGTTTAGGTTAGTTGGATATTAAGTATGGGTAGTTTTGGATTTTTATAAAAATATGGGGTGAATATATCAATTTTTATAAGTGAATGGGGTGAACTAAAAAATTGGGGTGAACAAAGCCATTTTCGGGATGGTTTTAGCCGCACTCTTTTTTTAACTTACAATTTTTTTTTTTTTTTGTTAAGTGTGAACAAAACTCAATGTTATACAAAATGGGATCAATTAATGGTTGCATTGGAGACTATTTTTTTAATTTTGTTAAGTGTGAACAAAACTCAATGTAGTTCCTCTGAAGTTTGAACATTTAAAAGAAAAGATTTTTTTTTTCCAAAGTCCTACTGACGATTTAGGGTTGGGAGTTTACACACAGGGTCTTTTGACACTTCTTATAGAATATAATTAACCTGAATTTAAGTCTAATACCATATTTTATTACAATAATATAATATAAAAACTTAAGTTAAACTTACCCTCATATTTTGTACTTTAGAATTATTTAATCTCATCATTTTTTTTCGTACGATTGTTTATAAAAAGATTTTTTACTATTTTTTTTTCTTGGTGTTCTTCCTTCTTTTTCTCCTTTTTTAATTTTTTAAATTATATTTAAAAACTTTGTTGTAATTATCTAGTATTATAGTAAACATTGCGTTGCTTTATTTTTTATCTTTTTATATTTAATTCATTTATATCTTATTCTATTCTTTAAAAATAATTCGATTATATCTTACATACTAAACTAATCTTATAATTAAAAAAAGTGGGAACTCCTCAATAATGCTAAAAAGCTGAAAACAATGATAATAAATAAATAATAAGTAAGAGCTTAAGAACTATGCGATGCCATAAATGAAAAATATTTTGATACAAAGCATTAAAACTACTCAATATTTATAATAAAACTTTAATTGTATAAACTTTTTTTTAGTACTTATGCAACTTATTCACTCAAGTCAATTAGCTGTCTAAATGAAAAGATTTTTTTTTTCTTTTGAAGAATAGAGAAGGCCCTAAGTTGATTTAACTGCTAAAAAGGGTTTTGATATTTCCCAAATTTTTATATTTTAATACATAGTTTTAAAGGTACCCATGCCGTGCCTTTATTTTGTAATCAGATTAATTTACCTGAATTTGAGAATTTGCAACGCATCCAAAATATGCAAAAAGAAGTAAATTTAATTACTCATTAAAAATTTGAAAAAGCTGTATGCATATCAAATGAATAATTTTATAAATTATTAGTGAATTTAAAATAAAAAAATAATGTTTTATGGTTATATATTTGTAACTAGGAATATGAAATGAACCGTAAATAACTGTATTATGGTCGTGAGCTAAGGCTGATGTTTTACATTGTAAATGAAGTTTCAAGCTTCATGATAAAATTTGTGAAGATTTCAACAAATTAACAAGCAAGCACATGATGCTTAATCATTTCATTCAACAAAAGGGTGTGATGTGCAGTGAGTATCTTCAGCTATATGACTGCATTTCACATATGGATAGCTTTAGTAATCCAAAAGCCCCAAGAGATTATCAAATAATAATAATAAATAATGAACAGCTTT
The DNA here is from genome assembly GCA_030144865.1 of Tinospora cordifolia. Lineage (NCBI taxonomy): Eukaryota > Viridiplantae > Streptophyta > Magnoliopsida > Ranunculales > Menispermaceae > Tinospora > Tinospora cordifolia. The sequence continues at coordinate 33,460 of JAJIYU010001397.1, read as the reverse complement.
CCGTAATGCAGGAAGAAGGAAAACAAAAAAGGGTGAAGAAGAAAAGAGGGGCACAGGTACATTGTACTTAATCAACCTTTGACTTGCCATTAACTTAGAAAGTCTTCAAATGAAGGTTTAACATTTCTCTCTCATGAAGGAAAGGATCAGTATAATTTAGAGTCAAAAACAAAAAATGATTTGAAAGAAAGCCTAGTGAGAAAGTGTCTTCTTTGGTTTTTTATCTCCTCCTTCTGCAGCCTTTTTCCTCTCCTTCCTCTCCCTCTTTGTAACTGCATTCATCTTGCAGTAAGGTTTTAGAGTTGACAGCTATAAACACATCTAACTCCACTGCACCATTCCCTCCCTTCTTTCTCTGATTCTTTCTTTGATCATGTTGAGTTTTGTGTCTTGACTCAAATTCTCTTTAATCACACATTTATAAGACAAATTTAGCAACTCCTTTAAGTGACTGATATTGAGAATGCAATCTTCCTTATATGACTAAGGGAGATATGTTATGTTAAATTGCACCATTCTCCAAGTAGTTGTGGTATCCACTAAAGTTGGTGAATTAGACAATCGACACCTTTCATTGGACAGACTAGATCACGTTTTTTAAGTATGTCAATATGTTTTGTTTCTTTTGTAATAATTACCTTTCTTCTTTGCAGTAAATGCATTGATAACACTGACTAATCTAGCAAGCCAAACATTCATTTCATGTGCAAGGCAATTCTCACTTTGAAATGTAATTTATATTAGGCTATATTAGGCTATCTCACTCTTATTATATATTTGTTTAGGTATTCTGTATGTAAGGGCTATATAAGCCACAGTCTATTTTGTAGTTAACCTAGTTATTGTATTCTATTCTTTTGCAACCCTAATAAAACAAATTCTTTCTTATCATGGTATCAGAGCAGGTAACGTCGGCGGCGTTACCCTGTTCGTCGTTCTGGATTCTGGGCAGCAACACATTTATTTCGTACTGAGATTCTGATTTTCTTTGCTGCTGTTCGCATTGTCGCACCACTTGCATTCCTTCTTCTTCTTCACTGTTTGATGTCTGGTTTGCTGTCCTGTTTTGCTGGTTTTATTTGCTGCTAGCTGCCGTCCTCTTTTCTTCTCCATAGGCTCATTTGCCATTTTCTGCAACTCAACCATTGCGCTCCTGTGAACCACTGTCTGCAACGACCACCGTCTCCTTCTTCACTTCTGTGACACCATTTTCTTTTGCTCAATTGCCAACGTTGTTCTTCTTCTCTTCTGTTGCTGCCATCTCTGCTGCTGCTATCTCTGGATCACTGAGACACTGCCCTTTTTTTGTTATTGTTCTTCATTGGTTGCTGGTTGCATCACCGAAATTTCTACTTGCTTCAATCTCTGGATCACCGAGATTGCTGCTGCTACATCCGCCCTATTCTGTTATGCTCTGCATCCGTTTGCTGCTACATTTGTGCTGCACCACTGCAACGCGTCTCTGGATCACTGCAACGTGCTGAATCACCCCAACGTGCTGCAACGTGCTAAATCGCTGCACCGCTGTAACTACTCTTTTGCACCGCTGCAACTATTACTCTTGTGTTGCTCTGCTCTGCATTTTGCTGCTCCCCGCCCTGGTCACTGCACACCCCTTTGCTGGCCGATTTCTTTGTCTTGGCCGCCGTTGGTTTTCTTGCACTGCTCGCCGTTCGTTCTATTTCATCGGTCTGTTCTTGTGTTCTGCTGCTGCTCTGTTCATCTTGCTGTTCACACGATGTTACTGCCTTGTCTTGTGTTCATCGTGCTTTGTATCTCTATTGCTGCTCATTGTTCTCTACGATCTATCGAAAACCCCATTGCTGCTCATTGTTCTCTACTGTTCTACGTCTCCTACTGTTTGATTGCATAACGCATATTGATATTAGATTTGAGAGCTTCTCTATGGCTAGTGAAAGGGATGATTCACTTCAATCTATTAGTGTTCGTTTAGATGGCCAAAATTATTCTTATTGGAGCTATGTGATGAAAAATTTTTTAAAAGGAAAAAAGCTGTGGGGTTATGTTACTGGTACGAACACTAAACCCATAGATCACACTAATGAAAAATATGCAGAGTTGTTAGACATTTGGGATGCCAACAATTCAAAGATTATTACTTGGATCAACAACTCTGTTCAGTAAACGATTGGTACACAGTTAGCAAAAGTTGAAATTGCTCAAGAAGTTTGGGGTTACTTGGCAAGGCTTTATACTCAATCCAATTTTGCTAAACAATATCAATTGGAAGTTGATATTCGTGCTGTTCGACAAGGGAATATGACTATTCAGGAGTTCTATAATACCATATCCCATCTTTGGGATCAATTAGCTCTCACTGAATCTACTGAATTATAAGCCTTTGCCCCTTATATTGCTCGTAGAGAATAACAACGCTTGGTTCAATTTCTGATGGCCCTTCGAGATGATTTTGAAGGCCTTCGTGGTACCATTTTACATCGTAGTCCACTTCCATCAGTTGACTCAGTAGTTAATGAACTTTTAGCTGAGGAAATCAGATTAAAGTCTCAAGCAGGCAAAGGACTTCTTCCTGTACCTACACCGTCTGTCTTAGCAGTACCACGTAAGCCCTCTGCTCCTTCCCAGAACAAACGACACCCTAAGGTCGGTATAGATGAATGTAGTTTTTGCAGAAAAAAGGGTCATTGGAAATCTCAATGCCCTCAATTGCTTCAAAAATCATCTCAGCACCAGCTTGGATCGAGTTCTTTGCCCACCAACACCACTGGATCTGGGGCATCTTCATCATCAAATCCCAACTTTGTTGCTCTTGCTGAATAGGTGCAGAGATTTCTTGCAGTTCAACCTCATGCTATGTCTACATCTTCCTCCTTAGGTTTGTCATCCTCCGAGCCTTCAGGTATGTCTTCGTCTATGTGGATTTTTTGGTGCGTTACATCATATGTCATGTGACTCATCTTCTTTTACTTCATTGTCTTCTTCATCACCATCGATATCTGTTATGACTGCTGATGGCACCTCTATGTCATCCGTTGGTATTGGTCCTATTGTTTCTCCTTGCTTATCCCTTCCTAATGTTTATTGCATCCCTAATATTAAGTTAAATCTTATCTCTATTGGTCAATTATGTGATTCTGGCTATCTGTTCACTTTTATCCTACTTCTTGTTTTGTACAGGATCTTCATTCTCAGAAGTTGATTGGGACAGGCCGTAGGCAGGGGGGATTATACACTTTGGAGAGGTTGCAGGTTCCTGATGTGGCTGCCTTTAGTGTTGATCTATCGTTTTTTCATTTGAGTTCTAATTCTTCTCTATTTTACTTATGGCATTCCAGATTAGGACATGTTTCTGCTTCTCGTTTACGATATTTAGCATCAAAAGGATCATTGAAAAATTTAAAGTTTCATGACATTTCTGATTGTTGTGGTTGCAAATTAGCTAAATTCACAGCACTACCCTTTCCTCAAAGTACTACTGTTTCTCTTGCTCCATTTGATTTGATTCATTCTGATGTATGGGGACCTGCCCCTGTATCTACAAAGGGGGGATCTCGTTACTATGTCTCCTTTATTGATGATTATACTCGTTATTATTGGATTTATCTTATGAAACGTCGTTCTGATTTCTTTAATGTCTTTGTTGCATTTCGAGCCCTAATTCAAACGCAACATTCTGCCACCGTTAGATGTTTTCGATGTGACTTAGGTGGGGAATACACCTCTACTGAATTTTCTAATTTACTTGCCTCAGATGGGACCTTACATCAGTTATTCTGCACTGATACTCTTCAACAAAATGGTGTAGCAGAACGAAAACATAGACATATCATTGAAACTGCTCGATCTCTCCTTCTTTCTGCTAATGTCCCAAATGACTTCTGGGCTGAGGCAGTCTTCACTGTTGTTCACCTCATAAATACCATCCCAACATCTCAAACTTCTGGACTCTCTCCCTTTGAGAAGTTATACGGTCGTGTTCCAGACTATTCTTCCTTACGAGTCTTTGGATGTGTTTGCTTTGTTCTGCGTCCTCATGTTGAACGAAACAAGTTATCTTCTCATTTAGCCCTCTGTGTCTTTTTTGGCTATGGTCACGGACAAAAAGGTTATCGTTGTTTTGATCCTATTGCACAAAAGCTATATGTCTCTCGTCATGTTTTTTTTTCTTGAACACCTCCCTTTTTTTTCGCTATCCCCATCTCATAATGTCTCCATTTCTGATCTTATTCACATAGATCCTTTTTTTGATGACCATATTGGATTGCCTTCTCCTAGCGCAGATGTCTCATTGCCTGAGGTTTTCGACTCTTCACCCCCTGCTGCTCTTGGTGCATCCTCTTTGCCTATGCCATCCCAAGCATCCGCTGAGATTGTTGATCCTCCAGTTTCCCGCTACCTTTACGTCTTCGTAAGTTTACTCAGTTGCCTGATTTCTCATATAATTTTTATTCACAGTCTTTTACATCCTTTTTGGTCTCTATCCATCATCTCTCTGAGCCCCTTTCTTATAAGGAGGCAGCACTTGATCCTTTATGGCAACAGGCTATGATTGAAGAACTCTCTGCATTGGACAAGACTGCAACTTGGGATTTGGTTCCTCTTCCTCCAGATAAAAATCCGGTCAGTTCTCGTTGGGTCTATAAAATTAAGATTAAGTCTGATGGCTCTATTGATCGTTATAAAGTAAGGGTTGTTGCTAAGGGTTTTTCTCAACAATATGGTATGGATTATGAGGAAACCTTCGCTCTTGTTGCTAAGATGACTACTGTTCGCACTCTTCTTGTTGTTGCTTCTGTTCGTCAATGGTCTCTTTCTCAGATGGATATGAAGAATGCTTTTTTACATAGGGATCTTAAAGAAGAAGTTTATATGACACCACCTCTTGGCGTTGTTCATAATCCCGGGGATGTCTGTAAACTCAAGAAAGCATTATATGGCCTCAAACAAGCTCCAGGAGCTTGGTTTGAAAAATTTTCTTCCGTAATTGTCTCTTTTCACTTTACATCCAGTGAATCCGATTCTGCTTTATTTGTGCGCTCTACATCTGCAGGGCGGATCCTATTGTTCTTGTACGTTGATGATATGATTATCACTGGTGATGATTTAGTTGGCATTGTTGAACTGAAACTGGCATTGACTTGTCATTTTGAGATGAAAGATCTTGGGTCTCTTCGTTACTTTTTAGGCATTGAGGTTGATTACTCCGCCAAAGGTTATCTTCTTTCTCAATCTAAATATACTTCTGATATTATTCAGCGTGCTCATATGTCAGATACTAGGATTGTTGATACTCCCATTGAGTAGAATGTTCGTCATACCTCCTCAGATGGTACTCCATTATCTGATGCCTCTCCATATCGTATTATTGTTGGCAGTTTAGTTTATTTAACTATCACTCACCCAGATATTGCATATGATGTTCATGTTGTAAGTCAATTTGTTGGTGCTTCTACCACCACTCATTGGGGTGTTGTTCTTCGTATTCTTCAATATCTCCGTGGTACTTTATATCAAAGCTTGTTACTTCCTTCTTCTTCCTCCCTGGAGCTTCGTGCCTATTCAGATACAAATTGGGCTAGTGATCCCGTCAATCGCAAATCAGTCATAGGCTTCTGTATCTTCTTGGGTGATTCTCTTATCTCTTGGAAGAGTAAAAAACAATCTGTTGTTTATCGATCTTCTACTGAAGCTGAATATCGTGTTATGACCTCTACAACCGCTGAAATCGTGTGGCTACGTCGCTTGCTTCTCGATATGGGCACTACACTCACCTCCCCTACACCTATGTATTATGATAACCAAAGTACTATTCAGATTGCTCACAATTCAGGGTTTCATGAACGAACAAAGTATATTGAGATTGATTGTCATTTCACCCGCCATCACTTGCAGGATGGCACCATTACTTTACCATTTGTACCCTCCTCCTTACAGCTTGCAGATCTTTTTACAAAGTCCCACTTACTCAGCGGTTTCGTTTTCTTGCTGGCAAAAACTCTCGCTGCTTGTTCCACCAGCATCTTGTGTTTGAGGACGGATATTAGGCTATATTAGGTTATATTAGGCTATCTCACTCTTATTATATATGGTAGTTTAGGTATTCTGTATGTAAGGGCTATATAAGCCACAGTCTATTTTGTAGTTAAGCTAGTTATTGTATTCTATTCTTTTGCAACCCTAAGAAGACAAATTCCTTCTTATCAATTTACACTTTACACAAGCTTTTTGTTATTAAAAAAATTTTGGACTCTTTCAATACACTCTAAAATTCAGAAAAAAAAAAAAAAAGAAAGACACAAAAGTATTTTCTTTGAATACTACAAGTAGTTCCCTTCCCCCTTCCCCTCTTCTTTTGTTAATATGCCTTTAATTGGTGCCCAAACTTCAATAAAGATATTTGGGGTTAATACTTTGTTGTTTCAACCAAGTCTAAAATGTAAAGAGCAAGAGCACATTTGCATGGAATTTTCATTATTTAACCTAGTAAATAGAGTCCAAAGAAAAAAAAATTTTCATTTTAAAATTCCTAAAAAAATCTCGATCTTGAATTGAGTGAGGCTGGCTCCCCTGGAAAGGCTTGAGAGCAGATCGGGCCGGGCGCAAGAGCCAGATCTAGATTAGGAACAAGAGTTTCTGAACAATGAAAGTGTCCCAGGATTGCTCTTGGGCTTGGCATATAGGTGAGTCACTTGAGTGACTCAATCAATGAAAAAGATGATAAACCTAGTAATAAGTAAGTCACTTGTTACAAAATTCTTGCTTATATCCCAAGAAATAAATAACCATGATGTTGTGAGAAAGGCTAAGAACATCATCTTGAATCATTACTTGATCTATGGGAATTTACTCATTAGAAAAAAAAATGAAAGCCAACCAAAAGACTAAAGAAAAGTGAATTTTAGACCTTTTTTTTTCTTAAGGTTTCTCTAGAGAATTCAATCAGAATTTATCACTAGTAAGAAAGGGAGATAATGCATAATGGTTAATCTTAGGGCACACCTATCAGGATTTTACATTGCTTGCAAGACCTCGAAGTATCAAATAATAATTCCTTTGATAAAAATTACAATGTTTCCCTTTGAAATGGATACTTTTCCCGAACAAATCAATCGTTTTGGTAAAACATCATCTTTGATTAAATAAGCTTATTGACCCAGCCTTGCTACTTTCTACGTCAAAACTAGTTTGAGTTTCCAAAACAATGGTAAGTTGTCAGCATACTGTGCTGCACACTATTGAAACCTTAGACAACAGTAAGCTTGTTCTTATCAAGATCTTTCGGAGAACAGAAAAAGTTTGCATTCAAGCCTTTATCACGAGATTCTCTAAGGATTATTTATTAGATATTTGGCACCAATTATAGAAAAAAATAACAAATGCAATTTAGATCATACCGAAGTGATGATGGTCTTTTTACCATCTGTAGCTCTAATGAGGCATCTATATTCAATGGTTTTGCTGTAATAATTGAGAAAATAAGTAAATAAAAAAATAAATATATTTAATTTAGTGGGATGAAGATTCAAAAAAAAAAAAGAAAAAAAAAAGAAAAAGATATACATATACATGAGGAATAATGTATATACACATATATACATGTGTATATTGGTTAATAATAAAATAAAATAAAAAATTAATTAATTAAAAATATTATCTAAATTTTATTAACTAGTAAAAGATTTAATAAATAAAATTTTGGTACACAAAACACAAAATAAAATCAGAAACTTAGTAGAAAATGATGTAAAGTATGCATATTTAAGTATATAAGTAGTGTATATTGCATATATTAGAAATTGTGTATAAAAAGGGGTTCCAAATACACATAAAAATCCACAAACGGGATTTGCACACTCTCCACGTCATATGAGGATTAGAGGATGAGAAAGTTGAATCAAAATCAAACACTACTAAGATAACAACAAGGAGTCCAAGGTAAACTCAAACACCTACTTATACCTTATCCATTCTAACCTTTTCCCTATATTAATGTAGCATCTTCCCTATTCCTCCCACGACTTCCCTCCTATTTCCTCTCCTCTAGTTGATTTCTTTCCCTCCTTGCAAGTTTTAGTCATCCAAGCCCTTAATCAAGGAGAAACCCCACAAAAAAAATTGAAGCACAAACATTGATCCACAAGGTAATAGTTATACGCCATACTTTATTCCTCTTCTTTTCTTTTGTTTTTCTCTTTTCCTTCTAAGTTTTGATTTTGATATTCTCCCCTCTTGCTGGACTTCTCTTTGTTCCAACCATTGAAAAACATCACAAAAGGTTGATAGTGCATGCATTATGCCATAACGATCCATTCTACTAGGTAATACCATATACTATCTTCACTACTCTCTCTACCTTTTCTTTTCTTCTTCTTTTTACCCATCGATGTGATCATCCTTTCTATCAGAAATTTTTGAAATACTTTCCAAATTTCATCATCAAAACAGAAAAGTAAATCAGCCCAAAGAAGAACCAAGAACTCTATTTTGAAACACCCATCATCAACGAGACGTTCGAGGCAACGGTAGAAAGGTATAATGATCTTATTCCTTTCTAATGTTCACTTTTTGATTTCCAGCAATAATCCAATGATTTAGAAGGGTTATAGGTTTATGGAAACATGAAAGGTGGAAGGAAATAACATCTACATGGGGAAAGGGATCAAATATGCATGTATGTTCATGAAATTAGTAACTATGCATGATGCATATAGAGATTAACGACATATATGATAAAGTGATGTTAATAAGGTGTTATTTGATGAAAAACCAGCAAGTAAGGTTGCTGGAAAATCATGAATATAGATACATAAAATTTTGATTTTAAAGGGAATGATGATAAAGCATACAAACAAGGCATGTATGCATGATATAATTAGGGTATTGGCATGTTTAAGTGATAATTGAGTGTAATTGCAAATTTTGGTGAGAGTTTCATATATTTAGATGTCAAAAACCAGCAAGTTGGTTGCTGAAAATTAGAGATCTAAGTTACATGTAATGTTAATATTGGAGTGTCATAAAATAGCACACCCATGAGAACCGTATGCATAAAATAATTAGGATACATGCATGTTTAAGAGATGGTTAAGCATGATCACTAATAGGGTTTGTTTGATGCATATATGAATAAAAAACCAGCAAGGTAGCTTGCTGGAAATTTATGGCTAAACATGCTTAAGATGCTAGAAATGGATGTAAAATTTTAACATACATCAAATCTTGAGAATATGAGTATAAGTCATTAAAACACTATGATTTCATGATGCATGCTGGTCATGGCTGAATATTTAATAGCTTCAAAGGGTTTTAAAAGTAATTAGATAGTAAGTGTCTTTAATTGGAAGAAGGGTAAGTCAAGTTCAATTATCAAAAAGGAGAACAGTGCGCACTGAAAATGTTAATGGTGCACTGTTTGTCATGTTTGTTAAAAAATTAGTAAATTTATGGTTTAAAGTTATTCAATTACTAAAAATAATTACCTTAACTATTTTAGATTGAGAAGCCACGACATTCGAGTTGACAGTGTACAAGAACAGGAGCGGAGGAAGTGCACTGACAGGTGGAAATGATTACCGTGCTCTTTCGTATTATTTTAATTTTAAATATAGAATATGATTGTATGCTTATTTGATTGAATACCTAGAAGCATGCTAGGGTGTGATAATGTCATTATTGTGATTGATTGATTTCATACATGAATGATATGTTGAGTGATATGCCTTATATGTTGGATTACATGTGTTGTAATTGTGCGCATGTTGAATTTATTTATTTTTACAATATTCTGGTTATGTGTGGAAAGTAGAATACATTGAGCATGCTAGAACTTGATCTTGTAAAATACTTTAAGATCACTGTACTCAAGAATTCGTACCGGCTCAGTGAATCACAATCGATCACTGTAGGTGTTCTCAAAATATGAAATTGATATTATATTTGGAATGGAATACTGGGTTGGACCCTAGTTCCCGGACATTGGATGATGGGCATGACCCCTCCTTATCATTAGCGTTGGGTGCTCGTTGTATTGATGAGAACACCGAGGATGGTCCTTTCGATCTGAATGTCAATTAAAAAATAAATAAATTGCTTGAAACGCCTAATGTTTGATAAGTGTTTGCATATTCTATATTTTGACTTTAATAATGTTTGATATGTATTGCGTATGATCCACTGGGCTCTTTGAGCTCACCCCATTTCTTATTTTTTTAGGTACCAAATAGTTGAGCGTTGTCGTTGATGAGATGAAGTAGAGTGTAATTAGGGGTAGACCTCTTTGATGAGGTTATCTTAGTCATAAGTTTATTATTGTCTTTAGTTAGGCAAGTAGTCAGTGAATCTCTTTTTATTTTCATTTATTGAGTTGTCATTTAAAACAAAGTCATGAGGCCAGATGTTAGTTTGATTATTATTGGGTTAAATTGAACAGATATGACATCCATGTTTTTAGTCATAAACCTATTTGTTATTCATTTATTTACTCATATGATTTTGTGGGAAGTGATCTGGTGGAACCATGAGTTTTATTATTCATGTGTGAAACAAGTAATATCTCAGTTCTCGACGATGTCATGTGACAAAAATGAACATGTATGTGTATATATCTCTAGGAAAATAAGAAGTTTCATTGCATATACCAATATGAACATGAATCTTATCGAAAAATATTAAAAAAAATTTTCTCATGAAAAATTTATATATTTTCTTATATTTATAGGGGGGAAACTAGGATTAAGAAATACGGGGACCGAGTCAACTTATCTCTAGAAAATTTTGATAATAAACACAAAAAGCTTAAAATTTCTTAAGAACTAGTAAAACATATATAATCAAATAATAATATACATCTTTTATTATAATTAATATCAATATCAGTCAAAAAGTATTTGTTATTATGTAAAAAGTAGTAATATACTTTTAAAAATGTATAATAGGTTCAAGTTGATTTATTATCAATTTTGTAAATTATAATTCACAAATTAAACTGAATTAATCAATTTTCTTAAATGTAATAGTCTAAAAATAATAAAATAAATACATAAATATAATAAATATAATAAAAATCATGTATTCTAATACAACTGAAAGACTACCTTGTAGGTATTCTAATACAATTGGAAATTAGATATTCTAATACAACTAAAAGATTGCGTAGAATTCCATATATAAAACCATATTTTTCTTCCATTTTAAAACAATCTAAACTTTTCCAAAATCCTAGAGTAGTTAAAGGAGAACAAGAAAGCATCTAGAAGCAATTAACGAAGTTCTTAAAACGTGCTTTTGAAGAGTGGATTTACAATTAAAGGTAAAATTTATTCTCTTTTTCTTTATATTCTTTAAGAATAGGTTGGAAAAAATACATAATTAAAAGTAATATATATATATATATATGTGTGTGTGTGTGTGTGTGTGTGTGTGTGCGTGCGTGCGTGTGTGTGTGCGTGTGAAATCTAAAATATTAAATATTGATAATATATGTAAAAACTATATTGTAGCCATAAAAATATCATTTAATCAATATGGAAGGAAATTCTTTCTTATGTGACACTTGATAGCAATGAAATTAAAAAATAGTTTCCAATGCCAATCATTAATTGCTCTTACTTCGTAGGAGATTAGAATTTGTGTACACTTTTTTTTTTAAAATAATTTTATGAGTTGATATTTCATGTGATTGTGCGTTGCACAAGATTTAGAATGGGCCACTTAAAAATATCAATTCTCATCAGCATGATTGACTGTATATACTAAAATGTTGATTAATATGCTTAATGTTTGCCAGTGTTTGTGCATTAATTTATTACTTGTTTTTGTGTAATTATTGTTAAAAGACGGGAAGGATCCACTAGCCTTTTAGAGCTCATCCCTTTATTTTTTCCTTTCACAGCATGGTGAGCCTTTAGATATTGCACTAACTTTGATGACACTGTTGAAGATTCTATTTAGTTTTTATTTATGATTAAACAATTTAGAAATGTTAATTTCAATTTTAGTTATTAAAATAAGGACCAGACGTGGCCCTAACAATATTTGTTTCAATGCATTTTAATAAAATTATGATTTTATTATTGAGTTATTAGATATTTTAAGTTGATTTAGAATTTTAAGTAATGCGATGCCTTATGTTTTTTTTGGATTGAATAATGAACTTTCGAGATATAAACTCAATATTTACTTGATATAGTTACTTTTAAAAATTATTCTTGAATATCAAAGTAGTTGGGATGATAGTGGGTAAACTTTATTTGAATAAAGCTAAATATTAAAAGAGAGATGAATTATTCCGTTTAAAAAGGCCGATTATTCTAAGTAGACTCTATAGGTTGTCCTACAAGCTCATAATTGAAAAACACACTTAAAATTAATTTTTTATTATTTAAAAATTTTCTACGTATAAAAAGACTATTTGAGAAAAAAATAAACTTAAAGGTTTCAAGTATAAAACATATTTTTAGAATATGATGGAAATGCTTTTTTTGAAAGAAAATTTAACTAAAAAAAAATTATTTTATTAATAATCTTTTCAAATACTTAAAAAAATTAGAAAAAATTATAATAGTGAAGAAGGGGTATTATAAATGGCTTCACAATTTGTGTTAATTGCAATAGACGATCACGAATAGATCGTGCAATGATTAGTTTTGATTATGTATGTTAATTTGCAGCATTTGAAACTAAAATCACAGTTACCATTTCCCTACTGATTAAACTAAAATCACAGTTACCATTTCCCTACTGATCATCATCGCATGGTCTATCGCATGGTCTATCTAGGCTTCATATTATTTAGTGTATTAGTGATGCGTGGTTGATGCTAGCATGTAAGTACTTCCTTGTTCATGATCTTTCAGGGGAACATAGTTATAGATTGCAGCCTGCGAAACATTTTAACATGGTACTTTTAGTAATAAAATTTGAATTTGTTGTTGCATCTCTCAAAACATAATACCAATAATTTTTTTTTTTTTTTTTTTTGTTGTTGCTAAACTTCTGTTTCAGTAACAAAACCTAATAATAAATAGTTATTTTGTCACTAGTTTTTTATAAGTTAAACAAAAATAACTACAATTTTTTTTTTTACGAAGTACTAGTTTTAACAACGAAAAATAAAAATGCTAACCTTCAAAACTTCAAAAAAAAAGAAAAAAAAAAAAAAAAAAATATATATATATATATATATATATATATATATATATATTTACAGTATTCCTAACTTGGGAAACCCTCTCCTAAAAGTGCTGTCACCTCCTCTCTAGTTCATGTGCTCTCTCCACAATCTCTGTTCCTCTTTCAAACATCCTCCGTCTCGTTCGATCTCCTCCCGCTTCGCTCAATCTTCTCTCGTCTCGCTAGTCTCACTTGATTTCCTTGCGTCTAACTTGATCCCTTTCCTCCTCGCTCGTCTCACTCGACCTTCTTTCGCCTTGCTCATCTGTCCTCGCTCAATCTCATCTCGTCTTGAACGATCGTCTTCAAGCTTAACCTGGTAAGAACTATGAATGGAACAATATAACTCTCGTTCTTGTCCTTCTTCTTCTTCTTTTAACATGAATATCTGAAGATCGCAGACGCTAAACCAAGAGATTGGTTGAAATACAGGGTTTGTTGCTTTTGACACCGAGATTCATTTTATTCAAGTTTCTATTCGGCTTCAAAGACTGCATACAGTAAGTTATTCTCATTTTCGACTTCGATTTTGGTATACGCATTCGATGATCCTCTCGTTTTTTCTAATGCAGATTAAGCTTCGGATACGGACGATCATTGCTATATATCTAGGTTCTGTGTCTTTCTTGGTGACATGATTCTTTCTTGGCACTCTAACTAACAAATACTTATTTCTTAATCCAGTACTAAATTTGAATATCGGCGTTTAACATTGTGTAATTGAATTTACATGCGTTCAGTGATTGCAATTGGTTATTGTTTCGGTCTCTACTTGTAAGTTAAACATATTATCTTATGTGATAATTTAAGTTACTAATTTTCCCACAATTGATCTTCTATATATGTTCATTAAGAAGATGAAGCTGCTTCAGTTCATTATAGTACTACTATTAGTAGTGTTGCTTCCAAGTGAAGTGCAAGTTTCAATGGCCATAACTTGCAGAGGCAGAAAGCTTGGTTCTTGATACCAGGCTCTGTGGCTTTGCTTGTCTTGAGTTCTGTTATGTTTAGGTTTGAGACCTTGATTAAAAATCATAATAGCTCTTAATTTGGAAGTTCATATTTCATATAATGATCTTGATTAAGAGCGTCAAGTAGTTTTTTCATCTTGATATTGTGCGTGGGAACTGATGATTATGTGTTGCTTATAAGACTATTTTCCGTCTGAATGTTTTGATAACTGATTTCAATGATTGGAATGCGAGAGATTTTGTACCACTCTTGGCCTTGGTCCTTGGTACAACTTTCAATTAAAAGTGGACATGCATAAACTGAAAGCTTAGCAAGTTTACAGAGGCTTCTCATTGCTTCAGCTGAAGGCATATACATTAATCGTTCACATCTCCGTATTTCCAGTCACTGAAGTGAAGTCAAGTTTCCTAACCACTATGGCAAAGCCTCCATGTTAGGAAAGCTGCCTATGACTAAGCTCTCAAGAGTAGTTGAGCATTGAATACGTTTGGGCAGAGATGGGAAGGTATTGCCATAGAGGGACAACTATCGAAGATTGGTAGAAAATGTAGGCACTAGTTCTTGAATATTATTGCTATTTTCTTCTTCTTCTTCACATTTTCCCAACATCAGCTGTGCAACGCTGTGCCTACCTTGGAGATTCAACTTTCTTAAGGATGGAAAGAAAGTTGGTATAGTCCTCAACTTACAACAATACGTAACAATTAAAATTTCAAGTGAAGGAAAAGAGGATGACAACGATGACAACGAAAATGGTGATGATGATGACAAGGTAGGCAGTTCCACCCATTCTTCTAAATTATTCAAATGCTCAAGCACAAGGATTTTCAAGCTAGGGAAGGATGGTGGCGGCAAATGTGCTACAGTACCTTTGTAGAACTTGATGCCAATGCACTTTAGTGAATCCATTGCAGTAATGCGGAGAAATTTAAGACTGGTAAAGAGCCCAAATGCTAGAAGATACTCACTTTGAGTTAGAGTATAGTGTAACGAACACCAAATTGGGAAGCATTTGATGAGCGAACCATTTTCATTATTCAAGGGTGTGCAGTTGCCTGAATGGCTCACTCATCAAATGCTTCCCAATTTGGTGTTCGTTACTCTATACTCTAACTCAAAGTGAGTATCTTCTAGCATTTGGGCTCTTTACAAGTCTTCAATTTCTCCACATTACTGCAATGGATTCACTAAAGCGCATTGGCATCAAGTTCTACAGAGGTACTGTAGCACATTTGCCGCCACCATCCTTCCCTAGCTTGAAAATCCTTGTGCTTGAGCATTTGAATAATTTAGAAGAATGGGTGGAACTGCCTACCTTGTCATCATCATCACCATTTTCGTTGTCACCGTTGTCATCCTCTTTTCCTTCCCTTGAAATTTTAATTATTACGTATTGTTGTAAGTTGAGGACTATACCAACTTTCTTTCCATCCTTAAGACAGTTGAATCTCCAAGGTAGCCACAGCGTTGCAGAGCTGATGTTGGCAAAATGTGAAGAAGAAGAAGAAAATAGCAATAATATTCGAGTACTAATCCCTACATTTTCTACCAATCTTTGACGGCTATCCCTCTATGGCAATACCTTCCCATCTCTGCCCAAACGTATTCAATGCTTCACTGCTCTTGAGAGCTTAGTCATAGGCAGCTTTTCTAACATGGAGGCTTTGCCAGAGTGGTTAGGAAACTTGACTTCACTTCAGTGACTGGAAATACGGAGATGTGAACGATTAATGTATATGCTTTCAGCTGAAGCAATCAGAAGCCTCTGTAAACTTGCTAAGCTTTCAGTTTATGCATGTCCACTTTTAATTGAAAGGTGCACCAAGGACCAAGGTCAAGAGTGGTACAAAATCTCTTGCATTCCAATCATTGAAATGAGTTACCAAAACATTCAGAAGGGTTGATTTTAGGTTCGTTTTTCTTTTTATCCCAGTTGTATTCTTATGGTAATTTCATGTACAAATCATCAAATGTGAGGGTCTGAAAAATATCATATAAATTTCATTTTCAACATTAAATGTTACAGGATATGTTGTGATATAAATTTGAACCATTAGACCAAAAAAATATTGGTCACCTCAAAATATGAGAAAATAGAGTTTGTAGTTTAAAAATAATATGAAATAAATAAAATTAACATTTTAGTTTTTATGATTGTCATTTAGCTAGTAGCTTTATCTAGTAGGATTTAGACAATTAAATGAATTAAGTTTTATTTTAAGAAACCATTTTAGGTAATTTGGATACGACTTCCTTAAGAGTTAAGGAGGAGAATAAAAGAATATACATACATACATACACACACACACACACACACATATATATATATATATATATATATTAACCATATTTCTTCCTCTTCCTCTTTTTCTTCTTTCTTCTCTGTTCTTTCTTTTCTGCAATAATAAGTTATATATATCTAGAGAAAGTAATTCTTCTGTTGAAGCGTTCCCTTTCTTTCTCTTGTGTTGCAGGCCTTGAACTATGTAATTTCTACCTTTTATTTTCTACCAACTCATTGCTAATGAATGTATATATATATATATATAAACACACACAGAGAGTAATTTATCTCAAGGGTCTTGAACAGGCTTTAATTTGTGTCTCATATTTTTTAGGTGGTGGGAGGAAGTTAGTCCTCAACAGGAAGAGGGATGTGCTGCAGCTGATTACTTTACTTGGGTAGTAATTTTCAAGAGTATTAGTTATTACAGTTGTGTTTGGTTTTTGATAACTATTTCTTTTTTTAAGTGATAAATATTTGTCTGTAAAATAAACTTGAACAGATCAAAAAGCTTTGAGTTGATTGTGTTATATGTATTTATTTTTTTTTTTTGAGGGTTTGATGGTGTGAATGTTATTGTGATTATTGTTTGTAATTGCTTATTTTATGAATAAATGAGCAAATAAATTTAAAATAAATGTAGATCAAAAAGCGTTGAGTTGATTGTGTGATATGTAAATTTTATTTTGGAGGGTTTGATGGTGTGAATGTTGTTGTGATTACTGTTTGTACTTGCTTATTTTATTAATAAATGAGCAAATAAATTTATTGTTCTCATCAAGTGTTGTGCTGAAGGTATGTTACTTATGGCTTGTGATGTTACTGATTTTGATTGGAATGAGTAGGCACAAAAGTATAATTTTTGCAACAAATGATCTATAAATATTGTTTCCTTTTATGCTCATTATGGCCATTAATTTTTGCAGGCCTTGTATGGGCGAGCAATAAAACTCATTATGGCTGACAAATATGAAATTGACATATTTGTAAAGCTAAATCGCAATTGCAATTTGGTTTATAACACAATTTTCGAACAACTTAAAGAAGCATCCTCCATTTTTTTTTTATTGGCAGTAGCAAATAGCACGTCAGCCCTTTGGGCCTAAAACACTATTTTCCAAACAGGGATAGAAAGAATTTAGAGGAAATTACAAAAAATGTTGTTATTTTAAAGTATTATTAAAAATATTTTTATAAGTTTTGTTATTTTCATATGTATGAAGATTATAGTTTTATTTACAAAAATATCAAATTTTTAATGAGGGGTGTTAAATTCAAGTTTGTATAATTACTTTTCATAGTTGAAAAAAGGCTACGCATTTCTTGCGTTTACCATCAATTGCCTTAGATTTTCGTCATTCTGTGATTGTGCCTTTATTTTTCACCCTTGTGCTATCATCCTATGACAATAGATCTCACCTCATCATTTCTTTGCTCACTATCTCTGTTTATCATTTTTTATTTTGTCTTTGTTCATCATTTTATTTTTTGTGATTACCCGTTCTGGATTACTGGTTAGCAATCTGTTCTGTTCACTAGTCCGTGATCTGTTCTGATCGTTGGTTTGCTGGTTCACGATTTGTAGTGGATCAACAACACTACAAGTTTTGGGGACCAGCGCAGTTCGGTGAGTAGAGAACTTTGGATGATGGATATGAGAACTCGCTCTATACGGAAGCCAAATTCCAATGGCAACATGTGTAAATTTGGGAACAATGCATAGCTCGACTAGAAGTGAAATATGGAACGTGAATTGTGAGCAAATTCCAATGCAGAATGGTTAATAGACACAAAAAGCTTGGGTCGACTGGAATAAAAAGGGGGCGCGAAGTTGTGAAGCAAATTGAATGGCATAAGATGTAAATAGCAACCAAAACACATGGGTCGTCTGTAAACAAATTTGGGGTGAGAATTGTGCTTAATTCGCCATGGTAAACATGTAATTAAGTGACAAAGCAAGGGTGAATTGATTTAAAGGAGAAGACAAAAGAGGAAAGCACCAAATTTGTTCTAAAAGAAGATATATAAATACATACACAGGAAATATATTAGAATATATACATCGTTCAAGCACTACTATGTATAATATATAGATAATATTCAAGAACTATACATAAAATATATAAGCAATATATAAAAAATATATA
This sequence comes from Tinospora cordifolia, assembly GCA_030144865.1. NCBI lineage: Eukaryota > Viridiplantae > Streptophyta > Magnoliopsida > Ranunculales > Menispermaceae > Tinospora > Tinospora cordifolia. Next base: position 14,905 of record JAJIYU010001397.1, on the reverse strand, counting down.
CAGTATATTTTCTTGAACAGATGTTGAAATATAAAATTATGTTATTCTGTAGTTTTTTATATAATGATGATAGTTTCATCTAAAACAAATCATGTATATTTTTTGTATATTAGGTGTATACAAACTATTTTTTTATCATGATTCAACATCTGTGAAGGGAATCTAGTTTATGTATATATTTTATACATATAATATACAAGAAATATATTACAAATATATAAATTATATAAAACAAATATATAAAAAATATACAAAATCTAATTTCATGTAAGGATGAGTTGATTATTAATAAAAAAATAGATTGTATATACCAAATATACATAAAATATACAGACTAATATACAAAAAATATATATAATGTATACACAAACTAGTTTTCCTTCACAAACGTGAATAATGATCAAAAGAAATAGACTGTATATATCAAATATACATAAAATATATAAAAAATATACGTGGAAATTAATTTCTTGCAAAGATGAATTGCACAACAATAAAGAAACATAAAGAAACAAACTATATATTTAAAATATACATGAAATATACTACAAATATATTGTTTGTATACACAAAATATATAAAACTCAACATCATGTAGAGGGATGAGTTGATTATTAATCAAGAAAACAGATTGTACACACCAAATATATGTAAAATATATATAAAAAAATATACACAAAATATACAGACTAATATACAGAAAATATATAAGGAAATATAATATATAAGGAAATATAATATATTATAAATATAAAAAAATATACATCCAATATTTTTATGCGAGTTGCATTATGATCATGAAAACAAACAATATACAAAAAATTAATTTTCTGCAGAGATGAATTGCACAATGATCAGAAGACAAACTATATACATATAATATAAGAAATATACTGCAAATATATGGATTGTATAAAACAAACATAAAGAAAATATAAAAAATCTAATTTCATGTAGGGATGAGTTGATTATTAATCAAGAAAATAAATTGTATACATCAAATATACATAAAATATATACACTAATATATAAAAATATATATACGATGTATACACCAACTAATTCTCCTTCACAGACGTGAATAATGATCAAAATAAAGAGACTTTATATGTCAAATATACATAAAATATACAAAAAAACTAATTTCCTATAAAGATGAATTGCACAACGATAAAAAAAATAAATTATATACTTAAAATATACAAAAAAATATACCATAACTATACCGCATGTATACACAAAATATACATAAAATATACAAAACCTAACATCATGTAGAGGGATGAGTTGATTATTAGTCAATAAAACAGATTGTACACACTAAATATATGTAAAATATGTCAGAAATATATAAAAAATATATACACAAACTACTTTCCTGTATAAATGAGTTGTATAATGATCAAGAAAACAAATTGTATACGTCAGATATACAAAAAATATATAGAAATATTCACAAAATATATGATAAATATACATAAAATATGCACAAACTACTTTCCTATTGAGATGTTGAATAATGATTAAGAAAACAGACTATATACATCAAATAGACAGAATACATACAAAAAATATACATAAAATATATATAAAAATACACACAAACTACTTTCTTGTAGAAATGTTGAGTAATGATTGAAAAAATAGAATGTATATACCAAATATATAAAATAGTAAAATTATCACTATAATATATTCTCTGTATATTTTAAATATACAAAGTGTATACTAAGTTTGCATACACAGACATATTTTTGCAATGTAAAGAGAGTGTGGCCAAGTCCAAGAGCTATCAATAGCAACCAATTATAACTATTTATATACATAAAATATACGTGAAATATACAAAAAAAAATATATACAAACTTATTATTTTGATGGCAAGTGAAAGAACACTCATTATAGATCACTGTAGATAAGAAATATACAAAAGATATACCTAGAAATATATAAAAATATACAAAAAAATTTTCTGTGGAAATGTTGAATAATAATTAAAAAAATAGATGAATGAATACACAAAATATACAGATAATATATTAAAAATCTATAAAAAAAAATATACAAAATATACAGAAAATATATATAAAGTGGGGCTAAACATTTTAATTAACATCCTACCCCTAATTTTTTATTTTTTTAAAGAAGATAAGAATATTAAAAAAAATAAAAAATTAAGAGTGGAGTAGTTAAATGGAAATAGTGAAATATATTTAGTTTATTTGTATATATTATGTCTATCTTTACATATATTCATCAATATAATATAATGTATATGTAAATATATTTACATAGTTTTAACATATATCCCTGTCTTTATAAATATTCAATCTAACACTTCATTTCTATTTTAGCAAACTGATTTTTCAGTCAAATAAAAACCTTTTTTTCCCAATATGTTTTATTAAATGTGAAAGGAAAACAATTTTACTTTTGTGGTTGTTGATTTCTTATTTGTTTGTTGATTTCACGTTTTTTCAGTTTAAAATGATAATGTCCCAATTTCTGACATTTCTATAATTAAAAATTTGAATATGAGTATAACATTATAATATATGATATAATTGTAATATATTTCTAAATAATGTATATAAAAGCATTTTTTGTAAGAATTTAAGAGTGCAAGGCTGGTGCATTCGACAATGACACTTAGGTCACCTGAACGAAATATAGCCACCTCCACCACCCATTTTCATGGCAAAGCGTGAAAAACAGGTGGATGCAAAGTGAGTGTATTCTGCAATAAGGCAGATACTCTCCCAAGTATCTATAAATAATCCTTTCAGGTACTTCAAATACATTGCAATTGATTACTAGCAGTATCTCATATATATTTAAAGAAAAAAAAAGTAGTTCTAAAAATGACTGATGCAATTGTATTCACTTAAAATAGCCCATCGATCTAGATGTCTAAAGTTCATTGCAAGTAAAGATCAAAGCTCGTAGTGTTTTCAAAGAAAGAAATTATATATATAATATATATAAATAATCCTTTATTTCATGGCTTCATCCATATATATATATATAGAAGAGATAAGATGAACCACTAAATTTGACTTCTTGGATTGCAACGAGACACTCAAGCCAACACCTAAAAATACCTTTTCTCATTTCATATTTTGCTCATTATCTCATTTCATTCTATGCTCACACCAATGCATCCGGGAAAGGAGAAAGGAAAAAAAATAATGGAGAAACCGAAATTGAAGAGGAAAAGGCAAAAAAAGAAAAGAAAGAAAAAGAAGAAAGAGAAAAAAAGAAAGAAGGAAAAGGAAAGAAAAAAGGAAAATGAAAGTTGTCCATTTTCGAGGATCTAATATTTTGGATACTTTATTTTTACTTTTTTTAATTTAGAATTGTTATAAAAATTGTGATTTACAATTTTTCTATTGTAATTTTTAATACAAGGTATTAGTGTGACACCCTGGCTCCCGGTTTCTGTCTCTGTCTCAATTGCGACGATCCATCGCTGGGGCCGTGCTCGGCGTCGGCGCGCGCCCGTTCGTTCGCCGAGAGCCGGAGGCCACGTGGTTCGGTTTCTTTCTTTCTCAGTCTCAGCTTCATATCTTTCTATTAAATAGGCTATGATGTGAAAAATTAAAATGTACAAAGGCCATCAAACAATGGTTTCTTTCGGTAGACATGAAATTCATTTAAAATACATGCAGCGGAATCCATTTCATTCGTAAATCAATAATGAATCAATATTCGGCCGAATAAAACACTTTTGCAACGGAATCACATTTCAAATTCATTTCCAAAACATGATATGAAAAATAAAACATGGCCCAGTGGGCCCAAGTTCCAAAGTCATCAACTTACATGTGAAACAGTTCAAAATCAGAGAGGCACATGCCCAGTTAATTTAAATACAAAACGATACGATAATAAACTCAAATAGAACTGAATAAAAACTGTAACAACTTCCCAGCGAGGTCACTACCCAAAAACGACCCGTGTGCTGTCCTACCTCTACAGTGTCAATGATCACCTGTAATAGAAAATGGGTGAGCTCGAGAGCCCAGTAGATCATCCCTACATATCGCTAGCATTATACAAATTAGAATACAAAACATGCAATCACTTTCATTACATTAGGCATTTCACACAATTTATTGTTTTGTTATCATCTAAGACCGAAAGAGTTTACAACCCTCGGTATCCCCTGTGTGGTCCGAGAGCGAATCCGGGGTAACGCCTGTTGGCCTGTTACCTTCGGGACCACTATTCAAGGATGGAAGTCTGCAGTGACTCTCCGTCCGAAGACACAATCAGCTGTCGCAGTCAGCTCGGGTAGGGACACCCACGATGACGCCCCAAGGCCGGTCACCGCGCCAGTACGTGGATTTATTAATCTTAATTTAATGTTCTTTAGTCGCACATGTCATTCCCAGTCATATATGATCATTTCAAGTAAATCAAAATAGATTCTATCAACCATTCATGGAATTTATCTCATTGAAACCTCTATCTAGCATGTTATGGCATAACATCCACGCATCAAGATACATACACCAATCAAACTCAACCATGATCAAACAAGCAAATCCTAGCATGCTTCTAAGCAAGTCTTAAGCTAACAAACATCATGTTAAGCATTCAAAATTTGGATAAGGCTAGGGAGTAAGAAAATCACACCCACATTTGTACTCCTCAAGCTTGTGCCTTGTTCCTCGCTGTGCACGCCTCAATTTATCAATCTATAGAGTTTTTAAACATTGTACATGTATAAGTCCAAGGCATTCATGGCACAACATAAAAACCCTAAGGTTTGTGCTCTTGACACTAGGGGTGTAAGTTACCCGATTGACCCGACCCGACCCGACAAAACCCGACCATTTAGGGTCGGGTCGGGTCGGGTATGTTATTACAATCGGGTGGGTCGGGTTCAATCTCAGAAGGTCGGGTAGAACCCGACCCGACCCGTTTGTTATTTAAATTGCAGTAGCAGCACTAAAGGGTTTCTTTTCTTTTCTTTTTTTTTCGGTCTGCTCACTACTCTTCGTCTTCTCCAAAGCGCAGAATGGCAGAAGAAGTTTTCTTCTCTCCCTATCTTCGTCGCCGGAACATCACTGTTAAATTAACAGTGTTAATGAAGCACAGTCTCAAGGGAGTGGCCAACAGTTGTTTCATGAGTTCTTTCCTCCCCTATTTTCTGTTTCGGTCTTCTTCTTCTTCACACCGAGCACGCGGCAAAGTTGCTGCTCCTCTGTTCTTGTTTTCCCATCACAACAACGACACACACCAATAGCTAGAGTTCTTTATCTTCAATGTAGTAGCAGCAGTAACAATAGCAGCAGGGCACGTTGCTTTGTTCTCCTTTCTTCCCTCTATTCGTCCCACCAGCCAACATCACCAGCTTCTTCTTCATTCTGCAGTAGGGATAGCAGCAGCTCGTCTTCATTCTTCACATACCAGATTGCACAATGGGACGATGCCGCAGCAGCAGCAACAGAGCAGTATTGCACTGCATTCACTTCCTTCCCTACATGGTTTCTTCTTCACGGTTTGCAGCAAGCAGTTGCACCGGCTTCATTGTCTTCACTCTGCTGTTCGTGTCTCAAGGCAGCTGCAACCAAATCACACAGTGGTGGTGGCGGAGGATTCCGAAGCAGCGGCGACGGCGGAGGATATGGCGGTAACGGTGGCAGTGGATATGGTGGTGGCCGACGTGAAGGCAATGGTGGATACGGTGGGGGACGCGATTGCGGATATGGGGGCGGTGGTGGTGGATCTCGCTACTCTAGGAACGGTGGGGGTGATTCGAATGGTAGCTGGAGAAATTGATTCGTACTGATAATAGTGTGTTTGGGGATGTTCATCTCATCCTTTTTCTTTATGGGAAGAAATTAAAAGAATTAGTGAATAAAAAAAACCAAAAAAAATCTGCCGTGCTCCTCTGCCTGCTGCGCTGCAGCGCTGCATCTTGCTATGAGGATCAAGGGGGTAGGGGCTTCTCTGAAGCTCTAGACCCGACCAACCCGCCCGATCCAACCCGACCTTGGGTCGGTCGGGTTTGAGGCCCCCTATCACCTAGTCGGGTCGGGTGATTTTGGGTTCGTAACCCGACCCGAACCAACCCGATTTCACCCCTACTTGACACATGTTTTTTCGATGCACCAAAAATCAATACAAAATCAAAGGAAACTAATGTATCTCGCATTACCGTGACAATGCTTCGCATTGCCGCGGTCGTCGAATTTTGGCCACATGTGCTTAACACTAAAATACTTGATCTTTTGGTTTAAAACACGCATCACTCAATGAAAACGGTTTTCACTTGTAGAAAACGGTTTAGAAAGTTAAGAAAACATGATTTCAAGAAGGTTTCGAGATTTTACCTTAGCACAAATGTTTTCCAAGCTTGCTTTAACTCAAATCCACCCTTGTTGATGTTATTCTTGACGGATCTGAGCTTGAATACGATAGATAATGGTTTGAAGGAGCTCAAACCACCCTTAGAACCCAATAGAACACTTAGAAAACGAAGCAAACGAGCTAGGAGAGAGTTAGAGAAGAAAACATGTGAGTTGCGGCAGAAAAATGACAGATCTAGGGTTTTCTGCGCATGTTTTCTTTATATAGAAACGACGGATGACCGCGGTCGACAGAACGGAGCACAATCCATTTCTGGGTTTTTCCATATGATGACCGCGGTCACAAATTCTCACACCGCGGTCACCAGAACAACGTTTTTTTTTTCATTTTCATTTGATGACCGCGGTTACCCTTTCATGGACCGCGGTCATCAAATATGTTTCTTGAATGATGACCGCGGTCATCAAATGTGCTTGAATGATGACCGCGGTCTTCATTTTGTGGATCGCGGTCATCAGTGTTTCCCTTTTTTTTTTCTTTTTTTTTTCCTTTGGGTTTCTTTGCATGAAGACCGCGGTCACCATTTCATGGACCGCGGTCACCAGAGTGATGTGTTTTTCTTTGCCATTTCTTGTGTTATTTGGATTTGCATCACTCTTACACTCATTTATATTCATAATACATGGTTTACGGGTATTTTGGCCATATTTTGACTCTTTTATTGAGCTTGTTATTCAACTTTCGCCGTACATCAGCTACGTGGACGTCTCATAGACTTCCAGGGTATTACAATTAGTTTATCGTACGATCCAAAACTAAGATATATTTTTCTTACGAATGAAACTACACAATATATATATATATATCGTTGTGTTTAGATTTATAAGTAGAATAAAGATATGTATATTATTTGTACTCATTTAGGCCTTAAAAATTTTTATGATAGTTGAAAGTCGACACATAGGGGTATACTCATTAACATTGAATTTTAGTTGGCGGGTATTGAAACATTCAAAATGAAACTCTGAACTTAATGACACTGAAATTATAATTTTTGGAGGTCAATTGATATATTAAATTCGCATTTATGTGATTTGAGGACTAATTAATAAATATAAGAAAAAATGTATATAGGGTAAATAATGTTAAATAATAAAAAATGTTATATAATATTATATAACATTATGAAATACTTATTAAAAAAATGTATAACATAAGAAATAATTAAAATTTTCTTATTTACTGTATTGAACCACCAAATATATGAAAATGACTGGTTATTGTGTACCAAAGGTAGGACACATGTAGACAATACAGGTTTTTAATATTTTGGGTCAAGATTCAGGGCTTATTAACACAAATTGACCTTATTGATCAAATACATAACTGGACTACAATTGACCACGTCAATCCTTAGATTGACCAAATATCATAAAAGTAGATTTAAGTCAAGTTTTACGTAGATATTAAGAAACTACATTAATTATTCCTTAGGGCAAGGACACTCTTTTTTTTGTTTTGTTAATCGACTAATAATTTCATCGTGCTCGTTTGATTGCTGGAAAAACAACATATAGGTGAAAATGGAAAGTAAAAGGCCATTTTTAACATTTGAAACCTCATTTTAACACACGTATTCGCTATTAAAAAAAAAGAAAAGAAAGAAAACCTCTATGTTTGAGCATTGTCTTCTTTAGTTGCTATAAAAAAAAAAAAAGTTGTCTCTTCTTACAGTAAGATTTACTCATTTATAGTTGCTTCTCTTTCATTTTAACACAGGCCATTGTTGTTAAAAAATGTGTGTAAATCCTTTCTTAATGATTTTGCATTGCCTTTTTTTTTCAACACATTGCTTTATTTTTTCAACGCATATCATTTTGTTATAATTTTTTTAATTGAAGGTGTTTTCAATCCTTCATTTCATTTGGTTCTATTTTTTTTACCAGTTTTTTATTTTATTTGGTTTTAATTAATTTTCAAATAAAGACATCTTTAATCTTTCATTTCAGTTGATTTTTTTTAAAGTGAAGGAGTCTTTAGTCTTTCATTTCATTTTGTTATAAATTTTTTCAAATGAATGGGCCTTCAGTATTTTATTTTATTTGATATTAATTTTTTTTTTCAAATGATAACATCTTCAGTACTTTATTTCATTTGGTTATAAATTTTTTTCAAATGAATGTGTCTTTAGTCCTTATTTTCATTTGGTTTTAAACTTTGTTTTAAAATGAAAGCGTCTTCAGTCTTTCTATTCATTTAGTTACATTTTTTTTCTTTCAAATGAAGGTGTATTCAATCCTTCGCTTGGGCTATTTTTTTTTCCACAAGAAAAGAAGACTATATTGGGTTACAATTTTTTTTTCCAAGTAAAGGTGTCTCCAGAAAAAATATTTTTTATTCTTGCAAGTAAAGGCATCTTCACTTTCTTTAATTAAAATTGTTTTTCCTTTCTTTCTTTAGTTCTTTTTTTTTTCTTTTGATTGATTGATATTTTTTTTTTGGCTTGTTTGTTTTTTTAGCATTATTAATTATCGAAATCTGTTATGGACAAATTACCATTATTTATTATTTGTAGTATTTATTTGTTTTATTTACTTTTGTATATTTTATTTTATTTTGTTTTTATTTCTATTGTAATTCGTATCATAATTATCGATATTTTATCATAATTTTTTTATCAATGTTTTATTTCACTATTATTTCATTTCATGATTATTGTTAGTATTATTTAATTTTTATTATTAATTTTTTTTTCTCATCTACAACTCATTATTATCTATGTATTTTACCTAATGTATTTTTAACACCATTCTGTTATGTCTATGATAATAATACTTATACTATTTTTATAATAATAATAATAATTGTTATTATTATTCATCGTTATCATTATTATCAATATTATTATTACCATCATCACCACCATTATTATTATTATATTCACTATTTTTTTATATTCATTCTTGACTCTTTTTTTTTCAGATTTTTAAATGGAATTTGTTTCCTTTTTCTTTCTTATTAAGTACCATAAATGATAGCAAAAGCGTAAGTCTCCATACCCAAACATTACAATAATAATAATAAAGAAAAAAAGCACAAGTTGAGAAGAGTATGATAAATTCAATATGGTTCATGAACTACTAAAACTAACAACACTAGAGCAAAGGACCTGCATATTGGATATAGAGTTGACCAATTACTCACTATGAGTTGTTTACTATCGATAAAATCTTCAAATTCTCTAAATCTTTGTAACCTTGTTGATAGTTGTTATAGTTACATTTAATATCTTCATTATTTTTGTGTAACTTTTATTTAGTTTAACATATAGGACTTCGTAAGGTAGATTTCAATTTTCAACCATTACGGCCGGCTATGTTGTTTTTGTAGAGCATGAGTGTGTTTGCAGAGAAAATAGGTTGAGTGTGCTAATTAATAGCGTTGTAACTGTTGTTGTATTATTATATTTAAAGAGAATAAAAGAAGATCAAAGAAATTATGAGGAGATAATTACTCATAAGATCATTGTTCTAATCTATAGGAAGCTTGGGTTCCTTCAAAGAACCAATTTGAAGGTTTTGCTGGTTCCTTCCACTCTACAATTTATTTTTAACTGTTTTTGTTTTATGTGCGTTGATTATATAAAATATATCAATACTGCCATCAAGAAGACCAAGGACTTAAAAATTGAATTATGGTAAGTAGATTTATTATTTTCTTGTTATATATATATATATAATGCTTTAGTTCACCAGTCTTTTATTTTATTTGGTTTTAATTTTTGTTTTAAATAAAGATATCTTTAGTCTTTCATTTTAGTTGGTTTTTATTTTTTATTTTTTATCAAAGTGAAGGAGTTTTTAGTCCTTTATTTCATTTTGTTATAATTTTTTTTTCAAATGAATGCGTCTTTAGTCTTTCATTTCATTTAGATATAATTTTTTTTTCAAATGAATACGTCTTCATTATTTCATTTTATTTGGTACTAATTTTTTTTTCAAATGATGACATTTAGTACTTTATTTCATTTGATTATAATTTTTCTTTTCAAATAAATGTGTCTTCAGTCCTTATTTTTATTTGGTTTTAAACCTTTTTTTTTAAATGAAAGCTTTTTCAGTCTTTCTTTTCATTTAGTTACAAAAATTTTTCCTTTCAAATTAAGGGATCATCAGTCCTTCATTTAGGCTTAAAATTTTTTTTTTCCACAAGTAAAGAAGACTTTATTGGGTCACTTTTTTTTTTTTTTGTTCCAAGTGAAGGTTTCTTCCAAAAAAAAATATTTTTTTTCTTGCAAGTAAGGCATCTTCGCTTTATGGCATTGCTAAACAGCTGTAATCTAATTTCAACTTACGAGCTAGAGCTGATAAGTCATCATATTTGATCATTGATTCAATATTAATTAAGTTAATACTTAATAATTATTTATTGTGAACTATTCAACAAAGTTAAACTGTAACTGTTGTGTACAGTAAAAGCAAAATGATATCAAACCAGTGCATATACAAAAAAAAAAAAAAATCAATGATGTGAATAAATGCAAACAATCTCACATACAAAAGTTAACAATTTATAAAAATACGTATTCACAAATCTTAGTGTATTAACTAACTAAAAATGAAAATAAGTTACAATCTACAATCAAATATATTTAAAATTTTTTAGAAAAAAAGTGTTTTTACACAAATCTTAAATTTTTATAAATATAACTCTCCCGTATCTCATGAATGATTTATATAATAATATAAGTTGTAATTAATTTTTGAAACATTAAAATAATTAAGTTTTTAAAGTCAACTAGAAAACTAATATATATATATATATATATAATTGTATATAATTAGAACTATATGTTGAATGCATTGAGTCACCAATATCTAACATGAACTTAATTTAAGTGATTTGATTTTGGCAATTTGAGTTTTAATTCTGGATGTTCATCAACTCAAACAACCCGCTCAAACTGAACTTTATGGATTGTTTTAGATTAAGTTACATTGGTTATATGCGATGAATTGAGTTTTAAAATACTCAACTCAAACCTTTTGGGTTGTAGGATGAATACTTAAAAACTCGAATATAACCAACTCTGATCTAACTTATTCTTTTTCTTCCTTTTCTTCTTTAATTATAAATACTTTAAAAGCAAATGAAATAAGTTCTTGAAACATTTTTACTATATATAAGTGATGAACCTAAATATGAGTATTTATTTACAACTATATTGATTGTATGCTAATGTTATACTAATAGTTGTTAATCAATAATTTTTGATATTTTTAATATTAAGTTTCTAGTATATTATAAAAATGAAAGTACCGATATTTATGTAATTATTTTTATTTTTGTATAAAAATGTGTTTTTTCCTTTATCAATATCTCACTTATTATTAACTAAACAAAAATGGACAAAATGTATTTTAGGGGAAAACCAAAGCATTTGCCCAAATGCATGCAATTGGCAAAACTTTCACATCATAGATCTTATGCACTTTTGGTTTGAACTTATTAATTTCATTAAGGAAAATAGATTGGAAATTCAAATCTCCTTTAAATATGCACTAAAATGTTTGACGAAAGCTTTCCGATGATATAGCGTTCGGGTATAATAAATTTTCTGCATACATCATATTTATAAACATTTCCTCCTATATACATCATGTTTACAAATGTATGAACCTCCAATTTCACGCAATGCAGAAGATTTTTTTAAAAAGAAATTAAAAAAAAGGACAAATAAACCCTTTGCCTAAAGAAATCTATTAAAATAGTAAATATGCAGTATGAAGGCATACTTTTTATGAAGTAACCCCCCTGTACTCTTTAATCAAGATCTCGACTATCTGGGTTAAGAAAGTTCACATAATGGACTTAATTAAAACTGAAAAAGCAATTTGTTCAAATAGCGAAATCAAAATCGAACATATCGCACTCAACAACATCTGCGTCTCTTTTACAACATCTCCAACCCAGCACCAAAATGGCGCTGGCAGAGATGATTTTGGCGTTAGGTTGCTCCAATCCAGCGCCAACACCAACACCATCTTGGCGCTGGTGTTTTTGTTTTTGTTTTTTTGGTTTTTTTTTAATATTTGAAACAAGTGTTTTTGTTTGTATTTTTTAGTTATAATTTTTGATTAAAAATTTATTAGTGAAATTATATTTTTTAAGTTAAAAGTTTAATTATTTTAAAATTTGTAGTTATTTTATTTATTTTATATTATTTTATTTTAAATTATATTATTTTATTATTTTAGACTTATTTTTATTCTTTATTTTTTTAAATAAACATGTTTTAATGTATTTAATTATTTTTGTCTAAATTTTTGTAATGCATTATTTTTTTAAGTTAGATTAAAATTTAAATTTTATATACTAATTAATTACTAATGACCTACAAAATAATTTATAATTAATTAATTTTAATTACTTATTACATAATTAATTAATTTTAATTTTTATAGTATATTATTATTTATTAATTAATTAATTAATAATTAAAGGTACTATTGAGTAAATATGTAAAATAAAATTTATGTATAAAAATAAAATTTTAAAAAATAATTAAAAAGAAAATAAAAAGAAAGTAAAAAGTAATATTATAAAAATATTTTTTTTAGAGTAAAAAATAGAGTAATGGTTTGGAGAAGAAGTTATTGTTTGATACTGAAGTAACTTCAAAATAGAGTAAAAAATAGAGATAGGTTAACAATGCCCTTAGCAAAAAATTTATGAAAATCGCATGCTGAAGCTGTTGGACAAAGTGTTTTAATAAGATTTAAAAAAATAGTTTCACCTTGAAAAGATGAAGAGAAAAATATTAAAAATAAAAGAAAATTTAGATAATGATAGTTTAAATTGAAGAAGTAAAGAAAATGAGTCAAAAGATAAGATTAATAGATAACTATATATATATAATTACACAAAATAAATTAATCAGAAGAGCCTTAATATGCCGTCCGCGTCTGCCAAATAATGTTATACGTACAGTCTCTGTTAAATCTGGGCCCTACTACGCACGTGCCCATCACGTCTGTGTGCTAGTGTGTGATAGCAAAGGTGTATAATGTATTGTAATACAGATGGCGAGCACATGGTCGCACACGCAACCCCCTAGTTAGAAGATCTGGACTGTTCATTCTAGGTGTGGGCCCAATCCGGGATTTAAGAAGAAATCAAAAGCCATTTTCACGCTGTCTGGTTGGCGGGCCCTTTTCCTTGTCGATTTTTTTTTTCCAAGAAAATGAGAACAATTTTTACATATTTAATGAAAGAATATAAAAAAAAAATTATGTAGGAGACTATGAGGCCAACTTATCTTTACTTTATTATCATGGAAATGTGAAAAAGAAAGAAATGATTAGATAATTGAGTTATTGGTCATTAATTTTTGAGTTTGTGGTTCATTAATTAATAATAAATTTATAAAAATATTTTTACATTTTTGCACCTCATATCAGGCAACGAAAAGAATCCATTGCCTGGAGTGTGCCTTGCACGCGCCTTAATAACACTAAATAATGTGTACGTCTCAATTTTGCCATTGATCATTGCCTGCAGGAAGTACATAGGCGGAGGAAAACTGCAGGAAAGCTTCAGTTCTTGTTTTCTTTTATAGGGCAATTTCAACGTCTGAGCGGATGTAGAGTATAACAAACGTTCATTCAGGCGTTGAGTCATCCTTTTATAAAAATAAAAAATAAAAAAAATTATTTACAGTACATTAAATACATTGCAAACATATAAAGAGGTGTTGAACACCAAGCGTTCAACACCCTAAGATTTTTTTTTTCTTTTATAATGATGATAGGGCACCTTAGGATGCTCAATGGGCGCCAACTTGGCACTCATTAAGCGCCCATCGGCGCTCATTAACTTCGAGATTCGTAGTGTTTACTTTTCAAAAAGAAAAGGCGCTCATTAACTTCGAGATTTCGTAGTATTTACTTTTCAAAAAAAAAATCTCATTAGCATATGTGGTCGGCACTAGCGCTCATTAAGCGCCCGTCGGCGTTCATTAACTTCGAGATTCGTAGTGTTTATTTTTCAAAAAGAAAATCTCATTAGCATATGTGGTCGGCACTAGCACTCATTAAGCGCCCGTTGGCGCTCATTAACTTCGAGATTCGTAGTGTTTACTTTTCAAAAAGAAAATGTCATTAGCATATGTGGTCGGCACTAGCTTCTGTGGAAAAGAAAAGTAAAAGACTACTGCAATTATAGAATTTGCTGAGTGTGCATTCTTGACCAAAGAGTATGAATAATATAACTTGTTTTAAAAATAACTAGTTAAAAATTTTAAATAAAGCTTTATAATTTAGAATTACACAGGTGGAGGAAAGCTTCAGTTCTTGTTTTCTTCGGTTGGGTGCTTGCTTGACTTATCAGCGAACTTCGAGATTCGTATTGTTTGTTGGAATAAAAACCTCTATTCAAACTTTATTGCTCTGAACTGAATTGAACTACATATGAATCTCATAGGTTCTATTTATAGACTCAGTTAGACACTTCTCCTAAACACTGTAGACTTCTAAACTATCTAGTAATCCCAATTAGAGATTAACTCAGATTACCTAGTTGGACCTTA